>OZ010711.1:34387421-34460929 GCA_963932345.1 Ophion ventricosus | reverse complement strand
CAGGTCACGTGACGTCTACGCGAGAGAATTGAGTCGGGTATAAGGGGGCGTTATGTGTATTATAATGCAAGGTGAACTGCCAGTGTGCATGTGTGAGGGTGCATATGTGTGGGTTTGCTCAGAGGGTTGGGGGATGAGAAAAGCTCGTTGGTAGGAATATAGCCGACGAGAGATCAGGGGTCGTAACAGCGCGGTGCCCAACGCCTTATTGCCTATCCGCCGCATATCCAACTACACACACACACACATCCACACACACACACATATATCTATCTATATATATATATATATATCCTTAACACCTTTACCATTCTCTGTTGGAAAAGGGGCAACAAAAGCTCGTCCCGTCGGGGGAATCTCATCCAAGCTGCAGTACACGCCATTCCTAGGACGAGCGAAAGCACCCGGGCTTTATGTATATATTTCATGTTTCCATGTGCACCCATACCATGTATTATGTATCCGCGCTCTTTCTCGTCTCTGTACGCACACAGCTAAACTCGGCCTGGGTGTATTGAAGTATATATATTTGTATATATATATATAAAATAAATAATGTAAATATAATATGAATATATACAGTGGGTAAAAAAAGTATTTGCATACCACGGGTTTTTCAAATTATCCTGCGAAATAAAATAAAATAATTAAGCATTTTTTTTGCGAAGAAAAATAAAATGTTCGAAAAAAATGTTTAAAATAAAATAAAATGCTAAAGCAATTAGTTTTTTTTTCATTGGATAGTTTGAAAAACAGGCGGTGTGCAAATACTTTTTTTACCCACTGTATATATAAATAAATAATGTAAATATAATATAAATATATATATATAGAAATAAATAGTGTTTTTCTTAATATGAATATAAATATATACGTAACAATATATTTTTTATGTATATTCTTTATAAACAAGTCGAGTATATAAACGACTTATGTATAGAGAATATATATTAAGATATAAATAAATACGGTTGAGATTCGTGAGGGCTGCATTATATGGTATATATATTTTATACATAAAACTGCATACACCCGTCATGAATTTTGACAATAAAATATAAACATAGATTAGATTAGATTAGATTTTTATTTCCAGGTATACCCCTTTAGGGTGTTTACACAAGAGATCAGCCTCTACATACATGTTGCCCCTTATAATTTTTTATTATTTTTAACTTATGCTCTACTGTCGTTTTGCCTTTCGTCTCCTCTCACATTCTTTTCCTTATTTGTCATTTTTACAATTAGCTTCTCGTATTGTTTAATAAATGTATGTTTAATAAATGTAATCCTTCGCGGTGACCACTCCTGCTCGGGAACAAATCATCTGAAATAAAAAAAACCAAATGAATTTAGTTTTTGTACTGTATTATCTAGTCTTTAATCGAAGGATTCAATAAAATAATGATTTTTGAAAAAATGGTCGCCGATCGAAAGTGATCGTCGAAATTTCGGTGAAAAAAACACTCTATTTTCCTTGATATAAAAAAAAAGTATGCATTGAAAAAAAAATCCTTCGATTAAGGACTGCCTTTTGATATACAAAAAATGTCTGTGAAATTTGAAACAGATCGGTTTAGTTGTTTTTGAGATTTTTTGGTCACCGATTCTGAAAAAGTCATTCTGAGAAAAACACGTTTAAAGTTGTACGTCAGGTATATACGTAGATAAAATACCTACCTGTAAACGCTCATAACTCCCCCAATTTTCAACGAACCGACCCGACATTTTCAGAGAATATTTTTGAAAGGTTTGAATAAGAATCCGGCGAAAACGGAAAATCGATTTTTTTTCAAAAGATCCAACTAGGTGTAACCCCTTAAAACGTTTGTGCAGCTGAGAATCAGAAGAATATGGGGCCGTCTATGTGGGTACGGGTTTTCCACAGTTTCCCCGAGCCCTCGACAAACGCGGTAAAGCGTACCTCGAGACGGCTATGAACGCAATGAAAGTTAGATTAGATGAGTGAAGTGCAAATAGGGATTGATAAAGAGTTCATTTGGGAAGGGCAGGACAATTTCGTTCAATTTTTTTCACCTGGACGATCCGAATTGTGAGTAATACGATAGGGACTTTCATATGGGAATTACGCTTGTATACGGGAGAGGAATACACGGGGAAGTCCGCGGGGTCATGTGGACGGAGTAAATAAGAAGAAAGTTCACCCCCTTTCTCTCTCTCCTGTGCGCTAAGACTATATTCGCCGCGAGTTTATCTCACGTATACACCTACACCACCTACACGAGAAAATGTTGCCATCTAACTCGACATTAGCACCAGGGATGTATCTATGAAATTTCATCAAGCACGCTCGGGGAACTATGTTTGCTCCTTGATTTCCGTGGGCTGTCAAAATGCGAAAACGTCATACACCGGAATTAATATTCTTCGGAAAAGTCATAAGCCAATTTCGGCATTCCCGAAACGTCACGAAAGAATTTTGCTGTTGACAGATCGCAGCGATGACATCTTCCAATTGGATAGATTCCCCACATTTGGTCTATTTTTTTACCATCCCGACTAGAAATTTTGATCCGGCAGCCTGAAGACTGATCAGGCCCTGATCAGGCTGCAGTCCGGAATGCCGTAATACGGCACGCCTGATCAGGGCCGGATGTCCACCGAATCAGTGGAACCGTAGTACGGCCGTAAAAAGGCACCCTGATCCGGCCGTAGTAGGGTAACCTGTGCGGCGCCGTAACAAGGCGTCCGTGGACGCCGTTTTACGGCGCCGCACAGGCTACCTTACTACGGCCGGATCAGGGTGCCTTTTTACGGCCGTACTACGGTTCCACTGATCCGGTGGACATCCGGCCCTGATCAGGCGTGCCGTACTACGGCATTCCGGACTGCAGCCTGACTTGTGTGTTGAAGCCGCCATATTTGCGAGAGTCTTGGCGGTGTATGCACGCGCATATAGGCGTTTTTCCAATTTCCTGGCTGACATCATAAGGCAAAATGGATAAAAAAAAGTCCCGAAAAAAATTAATGGGACACGTACGGGTGCGAAAGTGGCGTGCTATATATGCAGAGAGAAAAAAACAACGGCTAACAGAAGTGAATTCTTCACTCGTACTAGGTATGTATATATATATATATATATACATATACATTTTCATTTATATTATATATTCTTTACTTTCAAAATTAACAATATCTATTATTATTTATTAACATGCATAATATCTATTATTTTTGTAATGGTATTTTTAGAGCCAAGCGAAGAATTGCCTACAAATCTTGACAACAATGCCTCGTCGCTTAATACAAATCACACGAGCAGTGCATCCGACGAGTCTGGACCTGATTCAGTTGCATCCAGTACCCTTTCTTTTTTTGTTTTCAATTTAGCCGTGCTTATTCAAAAATATGAGATGAATAATCAACCAATATACCGAAGGGACATCGAAAAATCGCTAGGCAAAATTATAAATGCTGCAAAAGATTGGGACGGTGCACGTCAAGCGAGGGCGAAGACTGGGAAGGAGTAATCGAAAGATTAAAGCGATAGTTTTAATCAACGGATTATTTAAACTTTATTAGCCGAAAATGTTTTATTGAAGCTGTTATTTGTTGAATAAACAAAGATGTGAAGACTGAAAAATTTCTAAATAGTATAAAAATAAAAATATAAGAGAGTTTATTATTGTTATCGAAATTATTATATTCATAAATACCAAATTCCCCTTTTTTTAGTTCCTTAAAAAGAGAATCAAAATAACGTTGAATTTTGCATCGGTGGAATGCAACGATTTTTTTTTCTCATTTTTTATTCGTTTATTTTGATCGTCATCAAAAGTCTTTTTTTGTAAATTCAAGTCGTAAAGCTTTAATAAGAATAAGTAAAAACGTGTGGATTACTTTTAGTGCCTAATCAGGCAAAACGAAATTCAGCGGTCAAAAAGTATTAATTTTCATTGCATATTGCTAACTTCAATGCTAACTTAAACGCCATAAAAAATATTGATTGTTTTTTAAATGATGATAATATAAGCAACGAAAAAAGAGAATTCCTACAAGTGTTAGGATGGCTAAGTAGGTAGCGCGTTTAGCTCTAGAATTAGAAGACTAGGTTCGAAACCCGAGGTTAGGCAAAAAACTTTCACAAGGCAAAACACGTTTTAATCCAATTAACGTATATGTAGGACCACAAATAAAGTATATGGAAACAAAAAATACTACCAGAATTTTTTTATTCACCATTTGTTGCCTTTTTTATTTTTCATTCCAGCCACGGCAGCCGGATCAGGGCCGAATCAGGGCCGTACTCGGCAGCCGGATCAGGGCCGTAACCGGCAGCCGCATCAAGGCCTTATCCGGCCGCCGGATCAGGGCCGCAACAGGTAGCCGGATCAGGGCCGCAACCGGCAACCGGATCCGGGTCGGATGCCAAAAAGCGTTACACGCCTGATAAAGCCCTGATCCGGGCGCCTGTTCAGTGCCGTATTACGGGATACGGATGCCGGATCCGGGCCTAGTCAGTCCCGGATCAAAATTTCTAGTCGGGATGCTATTATTATTATTTTATTTTTCATTTTTTTTAATTAACTGGCTTTCTTGCCTGTCTGTTTGTTCGGTAGAAATTTTGCAATCGATTTTAAACTAACTTTTGGATGAGCTAGAGACTTGAAACTTCAAACATAACTCAGAACTGGATTGCCCTCTACATACATGTCTGCCCTTACAATATTTTCTTATTTTTATCTCATGCTCTACTGTCGTTTGGCCTTTCGTCCCTTCTCACATTTTTTTCCTTATGTGCAATTTTTACAATTAGTTTCTCTTATTGCTTAATAAATGTACACAGTTGAGCCTCCTTTTTCAATAATACCCTCTGTATCTCCATATCGATTTGTCCCCTCTCTTTGCCTCCTATCCATTTTTCCATGTTTTCCACTATTTCTTTGTTAATTTTCTCCTTGGCTTTTTTGCACGTACATGCATGCACTAGGCTTTCTACTTCCTCCTTACAAACCCCGCACTTAGATTATTGTGTGAAGCATAACTGTGCAAAACTTGATCCCGATCGGTCCAGTAGTTGCGGAGGTATTTCTGGTACCGATTTTGAAAATACTGTTTCGAGTAAAACGCGTTTAAAGTTTTGAGTACACTTTACAATGAAATAACTGGTTTATTTTAGTTACATGAAATCGTCGATTCCTGGGCCATATGACGGATCTTCCTTAGATGTTGACGCTTCCATTAGATCTTTTTTTTTCGCTGTGTCAACCTCATTTATAGTCAAACTCATAGTCAAACAGATGACAAAGGCCGCGTCTACCTGCGCCCCAACCGTTAGTCGTTGCTCACTCGGTCAGTTACAAAACTTCGTCATTACTGAGAATTTCCTTATGAAGTTTTCAGGGTAGACACTCAAAGGATAGTACTGTCGAATGAGCACCTTTTTGAAAGATCGATCTTTTTGACCTACCCAGGTGTATGTGAGCCCTTAAAAACGTGGTATATTAAAAACAAAATCATTTAAATAATTTTCTTCGTGACGTTGACGTTTGACACTCCGTCGCGTTTCCAGCTGCTGGAGAACGTTTCCGGAGTGTCGCCCACACTCGTTAATTTTTTTCTTTTTTAGTCTAAAAAGGAGGCTTTTTTAGCATACAGACGAAGGGAGTTTTCCCTCTCTCGTGTTACGTGCCTGAACTTTGCGGCAATCTTCATCTACGAGGCGGATATTCTGGCTGTGCTTCGTGAGCCAGTATCATGGTCGAAGGGGGTCGTCTGGGAAGATGGTATTGGTGGTGGTGCTGGTGGCGTGGTTGCCAGCTTAAGGGACAGCCATGTATAACACACTGCTGGGATGGGAAATGAAGAGGGGCCGCGGTAACGCTACCCCGCGCCCACCGGCTAATAAGTTTCATCCCCCGCGTAGTGAGCACCAATTATGAAGCCGCTTTCGCGCTC
The DNA here is from genome assembly GCA_963932345.1 of Ophion ventricosus. NCBI lineage: Eukaryota > Metazoa > Arthropoda > Insecta > Hymenoptera > Ichneumonidae > Ophion > Ophion ventricosus. The sequence continues at coordinate 34,455,010 of OZ010711.1, read as the reverse complement.
GGGGGTTGATAATTTTAAAAAAATGTAATTTCCAACAAGCTTCGCGTATATAACTGTACAAATGCTCCGTCGGGTTCGGCCATAACGAGATCTCCTTCGAGCTCGGAGAGAGAGAGAGGGAGAGAGAGAGCGAGAGAGAGAGACAGAGAGAGAGAGAGAGAGAGGGAGAGAGAGAGAGAGAGAGAGAGAGAGAGAGAGAGAGAGAGAGAGAGAGAGAGAGAGAGAGAGAGAGAGAGAGAGAGAGAGAGAGAGAGAGAGAGAGAGAGCATCAGCTCCCTTTGACTTTCAACCCTCTCAGCGATTTTTTTTTGCCACTTATTCAAAAGAGACATTCGCAAACGGCTTGGAAAAATAAAATCACGATTTCTCCCAAGGAATAGCCACTCTTGCAAATAAGGAGTCTGCGTAAGTTTGAAATTTGCAAAGCACAATTTTTTATTGCATTTTTTTATAGCCTGGGCTTTTAACTTTAATTTGAAACAAAGATTTTGGAGAAATTTGAAAAATTGACCAAGTTATGGGAACTTTTGTTAAGGGGCTATGTGATGGCTCAAAATTAATCTATTTTTTAATAATTTTTTTTAACTGTTGCATGTATCGGCATGTATGTAACAAACTTTTTTTTCGCTTAAAGGTACACTTTTATAGAATAGAAAACAATTTTTTTTTGTTGCATATGAATGTATAATTATTTAACAGCTTATAATCGTGTAAAGGCATGAAAAAAAAGTATGTCGCTGGCGTTGATGATTTGCGCTCTCCAGGTAATCTGAAACAAAAAATTCAAAAGGATTCTCAATCTGTATGATTGTCGCTATCGCTCGAAATGGAATTATTAAAAAATATTAATTTTTACGTATACTTTCGCCCGTATTATAACGAAAAAAAAAACGTGTTTTTCGAAAACTTTTGCAAAAAAACGACGTCATTTTATTTTGCAATATGAAATAATCATTCTAGTTCGGGCGATAGCGGCACTCATACAGATTAAGATTTTTTTTGAATTTTTTGTTTCAGATTACCTGGAGAGCGTGAATCATCAACGCCAGAGACATACTTTTTTTCATGTCTTTACACGATTATCAATTGTTAAATAAATATACGTTTGTATGCAAGAAAAAAAATTGTTTTCTATTCTGTAAGAGTCTACCTTTAAGCGAAAAAACGTTTGTACCGAAACATGCAACAGTTAAAAAAAAAATTAAACATAGCTTATTTTTTGATCCATCACAGTAGAATAGCCCGTTAAGGGCCAGGTGCACTGTTTTTTTCTTTTTCGTTTTTTTTAGAAACTGTTTTATCAAACGCGGTGTAAGTTTTTTTGTTCATATATTTATCTATTTGTCAATAACAAACGATTAAAGTCGTTTTTCTTCGTCGAAAATCAAACGTGTTTTTTTTTTCTACAGCTTAGCATTGTCGTAATTTTCAAAATTTCAAAAAAGTATCCAGTCATACGAAAGTTTTATTATTATTATACTAAGAGGATATTTTTTATTTTTTATGATAGACGAGCCTAGTTGCCAGATGCACTTACACCGATCGGCCATCAGCAACGGCGGCACTTTCTTTAAATAATAATAACTCCATTGTTTATCAACATTTTCCAATACAAAAAAAGCTCAAACTTGTCAAGACTATCTATTAACTGTGTGTAAAATTCCGACCTCGTCATCTCAATACTCCAATCAGAAAAAAATATTGAAAATCGATCTGTTTTTGTGCCTTAAGCAGACCCATTTAATCTCTGTGCAACTAATTTTTTAATTGATCGATTACTCATTGAATTTATCGGTCGTTCTTTACATTGATTGCTTATCAGATTAACTAATTTTTCCTCCAATGCTTTTTGCCTCCGCATATTTTCAATTCCTACTGAAAATTTCACAAACAAAAAAAAAAAGAAAATATTTTCACGTACACGAAACAATGCTCCGTCTATGAGGAAGCAAAACGCGTTGACAGTCTTGATGCGAAGATGAGTGCCGCATCTGGTGCACTCGTTCGGAGTATATGCGCTCGAGTGAATTTTAACGCTCGTATCATAAGGACATTGAGTGGACGAGCGGAGTCGGAAGGGAGCCGGGATCGGGGAGGGCAACCTCTCGAAAGATCGTAAGGGGATAAATAGATGAAGCGGCAGCGTGTGAAAACTTTACGACGTGCCGACAAGCCTGGCGAAAAAGCATCGAGACGATGAGCCACGTACGCGAGAAAAGTGGCTCGAGCAACAGGCTTACACGCACGGAAACCGGATGCCAAAATGCTCAGATTCACCGCCTCTTGCGCAACGTGCACGTTCACATGACGTACGAGAGGATCATTTGAAAAGTTCCCGGCCTTTTTAAGAAAAACACATGTTTCGAAGCAAAAAAAAATTTATTTCTCGACGTGGTTATCCTTCTACTCGATACATTTGATCCAACGCTTCTCCCAATCTTTCAAACCGTCAGAAAAAAATTTATTGAAAATGATTGAAAAAACATGTCACTGAAAGTCCATCGCTAGCCCCTACTTTTTCCCATCTTTCTGGCAGCATTTTAATTCTACGTCGAAAAAACGACACGTCTTTTGAGGCTAGCCAAGAGACCACCCATTTCTTGGCATCTTCGTAAGAATGGAAGTGCTGCTCAGCCAGGCCATGTGCCATCGATCGGAACAAGTGATAATCGGGAGGGCCAATGTCTGGTGAATATGTGAAATGGAACTTCCCATTTAAGCGTTTCCAAGTACGTTTCCACTGGTTTTGCAATATGTGGCCGAGCGTTGTCATGCTGCAAAATCACTTTGTCGTGTCTCTGCTCTCGTATAGCGGCCATTTTTCCTTCAATGCTCGGTTCCAACGCACCAATTGTCGTCGATTGCAATCTCCCGTGATGGTTTCGTTCGGTATGAGCAGCTCATAATAAACTACACCCATCCGATCCGACGAAATGCAGATCAGAAGCTTGGAACCATGGATATTCGGCTTTGCCGACGATGTTGATGCATGACCGGGCTTACCCCACGATTTTTTACGCTTAGGGTTATCGTAGTATATCCATTTTTCATCGCAAGTCACGATACGATGCAAAAAACCTTTCCTTTTCTGCCGTTGAAGCAGCTGTTCACACGTGAAAAGACGCCGTTCGACGTCTCTAGTCTTCAACTCGTACGGCACCCAATGTCCTTGCTTTTCAATCATTCCTAATGCTATCAAACATTTCGAAACTGTTGCGTGATCAACTCCTAATGATTCTGCAAGTTCAGCTAGCGCCTGACACGAGTCTTCATGAATTAATGTCTCCAATTCTTCGTCTTCAAACTTTTTCGATGCACCAGAGCGTTCTTTATCTTCAACATCAAAATCATTATTTTTCAAGCGTCTAAACCAATCTCTGCATGTTGTTTCCGACAGAGCATGGTTGCCCTAAGTCTCAACAAGAATTTTGTGTGCTTCAGCTGTAGATTTTTTTCAATAAAGTAGTGCAGTATAATTCCTCGCACATACTCTTTTTTTTTGTATGAAATTTGACATGTTTAACAGTATGAAAAAAAAGTTGTTTACACTTCGGCGACATGACACACACTGAACTTCAAGCTTGCTTTATAGTACTTCCTTATAGATGCGTTACCATCTTAAACTACATGCACGCAGTTCTGTTAACGCCATCCGTTGAAGAACAGCGAGAACTTTATCAACGTCCCAAATAATTGTAGACTCCAAATCATCCAGCAATGCAGCTTAGTACTGTCCGTTGATGGTTTTGCTCTTTGTAAGGTAATTGATAATAATTATTTCATGGCTATACCAAAAAATCGTCGCCATGACTTTTCTTGCTGAGAGAACGACCTTTGCCTTCTTCGGAGCTGGTTCCCACCACCGCAATCCACTGCATTGAAGCTTGGTAATATCGTTCACCCTCTCGCGCCCCCGGCTCATCGCCTCGCCCAAACTTCGTATAATCGAGTTAAGAAAATCGTGTGCAATTCACCGCCCCTTTTCCCTTCCGCGCGACCCTTCGGAACCGAAAGCGCGTCGCTTCGTCCTGCCGCTGCGGCGCGCCCCGCTATCCAACGAGCCTTTCGCTCTTCGCGACTCTCGACGTGCTTGATTAAATTAGGGGATGATCGCGCCAAATTAGAGATATTAAATTTTCCTACTATACGGCAAATTTTGCCGACCAATCTCTAGCGCGGATGCCCAAAGTTACTCGCGTAGACGATAAATTAACGGCAATGCTTTTTTTTTTAAATTGCATTTATGTATTATTATTTTTCGTGGCATTGTCATTATTAGGATTATTATAACTTATCTAAATATTGTATTGGATCTAGGTATAATTCTGTAGCGAATATCGAGTAAATTTCAAACGCAAAATATTAACCAAAAAGAGCGATTTTAATCAACCCGTGGGGAAATTTCTTAGGGATATTTAAGTTCCAATCGGATTCCGATCGGGATGTGATAAGGATTCCCTAGAAGGGGTATCCTCATCGGAATTCAGATGGTGCCCACTACATCCCGTGCAGATATATTGTCATTGATACAGCCCGATTCAGACTAGGATCCTGGCTTATTAATCGGGATCCAGTCGGATATCGAATCGGATCAGTGAGCGAAATGTAACGCTCGCAAATCGAATTCTAGCCAGGATCCTAATCCGGAACTATTAAGGACTTTAATCAGAATCCAAATAGATACTTTGCATAAGATCCAGGCTAGAATGCCGAACTTCTAGAACAAGATTTAGTTCGATATCGAATGGTATGCCAGTGATGAATGTAAAAATCACCAGGAGATACCGATCCGTATCACCTGGAGACGCTGGACGTTTTCTGAAATCATTTATTCAAGGATCTAAAAAAAGATTAGGTAAAAATTTGTGCTGCAGTATAACTGTCAAAGCTTATATATATTTCAATAACAAAATTTCGATGAAAATTATTTACATTTAAGGGGTTACACCTAGTTAGAATTTTTGGAAATACGATTTTTCGTTTTCGACGAATTCTTATAGTATATTACCTTTCAAAAATATTCTCTGAAAATTTCCAGTCGGTCCGTTGAAAATTGGGGGAGTTATGAGCGTTTACAGGTAGGTATTTTATCTACGTATATACCTGACGTAAAACTTTAAACGTGTTTTTCTCGGAATGACTTTTTCAGAATCGGTGACCAAAATATCTCAAAAACAACTAAACCCCGATCTGCTTCAAATTTCACAGAAATTTTTTGTATATCAAAAGGGTGTCCTTAATCGAAGGATTTTTTTTTCAATGCATACTTTTTTTTATATCAAGGAAAATAGAGTGTTTTTTTCACCGAAATTTCGACGATCACTTCCGATCGGCGACCATTTTATCAAAAATCATTATTTTATTGAATCCTTCGATTAAAGACTAGATAATACGGTACAAAAACTAAATTCATTTGGTTTCTTGATTTCAGATGATTTGTTCCCGAGCAGGAGTGGTCACCGCGAAGTACCTTTTTTGCACAGCGGTCTGTGCAATTTACTGTATCTCCGTTGTTTATAAATATTTCCCAATAAAAAAATTGTCAAAAATACTTGAAACGATACCCTTTACTATGAAAAAAAGTTAAAAACCTGCACCCATTTCCCAAAAAAGAATTCACCCACGTTCACGTATGTAAAGTTTCAGATAAGATCAACGACTGAATAAGAGAAATACAAATTGTTGAACTTAGGATTTTGAACGCAGGGCTTATGGACGAGTCACCCTCAAAACGCTTGTATCATGTGATGTTTTTACACTCACGCAACAGAAATTGACAAAAAAAAACTACAGTAATGTTGATTAGGTCATGAAGATTCCAAATCCAATAAAAAAGTTTTAGGTTAACGACTAATGTAAAAAGATATTTGATTTAAAAATGTCGGAATACTTGAAGTTCCGAGAGGTTTCGCGATCGTGTAAAGATTCGGCGGCGTAGCGGAAATCAGATGTTTTGTATACCTTAGGTGCGCATGCGCCCGAATTAAATCACCAGCTACCTAACCTTACATTTGTTTGTGATTGACGTGTTGGTAGAACAATTGGATTCATCGTGATAAAATATTAAATATGATCGATCAATGAAACCTGTCATGTATTTTTCAACAATAATAGAAAATAAAGTTGTATTTCAGAGTAAACAGGCATCTTTCAAATATTGTGTAAACTCTTTGAAAAAACGAAAATTTCGTTTACAATAACAAGGTCAAATCGCGCGATGACCTGCGGTCAGCTCGGTGTCATGAGTACGACAGAGAAATCGAAGGAGAGAGTGAGATGGAGAATTGCAATGTTGTCGTACTTCTCTATGCGGTAATGTAACATTGTGCCAATTTTACGGTATTTATTAATCGATGTACAGCTAATAAGTTTTACCAGGTGTACGAGTACGAAATGCGGATTTCAGACAACAGATGGTGCACCAATGCAGTTTGTGCTATAAAGATTTGACTCTGCGCCATTTTGTTGTGTCATCAACAAGTGTCAGACGCGCACGAGTGATAAATTGGAAAAGTGTGTGCATAGTGCTGTGTTGTTGTGTTCAATATGTCGAAATTTATACCGAACAAAGAGCATTCGCGGACAGCATTAATTTTTTGTTTTCATTTGAAGAAAACTGCTGCTGAATCATACCGATTACTTCGAGAAGCTTATGGTGAACATGCTCCATCGCAAGATACGTGTGAACGATTGTTTCGGCGTTTCAAAAGTGGTGACTTCGATGTTGCAGACAAGGAACATGGAAAACCGCAAAAAAAAATACGAAGATGTGGAATTGCAAGCATTGTTGGACGAAGATGACTCGCAAACACAAAAACAACTCGCCGAACAATTGGGCGTTAGTCAACAAGCTGCTTCCAATCGGCTACGAGAGATGGGAAAGATTCAGAAGACCGGTAGATGGGTACCACATGGGTTGAATGACAGTCAAATGGAAAAGCGCAAAAACACATGTGACATTTTGCTCGCTCGGTACAAAAGGAAGTCGTTTTTGGATCGTATAGTTACAGGGGATGAAAAGTGGATTTATTTTGATAATCCCAAGCGCAAAAAATCATGGGTAGACCCAGGCGCACCATCCACATCGACCGCAAGTCCGAATCGCTTTGGCAGAAAGACGATGCTCTGTGTTTGGTGGGACCAGAGGGGCGTGGTCTATTATGAGCTGTTAAAACCTGGGGAAACGATTAATACTAAACGTTACCAACAACAATTGACCGATTTGAACCGTTCGCTGCTTGAAAAAAGGTCAGAATACCGAAAGAGACAACACAAAGTCATTTTTCTTCATGACAATGCTCCATCACATACGGCAAAATCGGTTCGCGACACATTGGAAGCACTCAGCTGGGAAGTTCTACCCCATGCGGCTTACTTACCAGACTTGGCTCCTTTCGATTACCACTTGTTCGCATCGATGGGTCACGCACTTGCTGAGCAGCGCTTTGGTTCGTACGAAGATGTGAAAGAATGGCTCAATGAATGGTTCGCAGCAAAAGGGGAAGATTTTTACTGGCGTGGTATTCAGAAATTGCCCGAAAGATGAGAAAAATGTATAACAAGCGATGGAGCATACTTTGAATAAAGCACTTTTTATCATTCTTCCGAATTTAAGGTGTTTTTTTTTAGAAAAAAATCCACATTTCATACTTTTCTTGGTATATACACCTGGTATATAAAATGACAATGATGTTTATATCCAACTGCATTATGACAAACATGCGTATTACCAAAAAAAAGGGGGGGGCCTGTTTATGCGCCCACGCAAGCCGGCCCTTCGTGACGGAGCCTCCCTAATAGGTATATCTTGACGCTCTTTCTCTTATCAAATATTACATAATATGCACTTCTCCATTTATTATTTGGTATTGTTCTATCCACTCCTAATGCCATCTCACATTATCGACTCTGTATTTTTTCAAACGCGCTCATTTCTCCCAACATCTTACTCCATACATATTGCTCCCGCTTTTACTAGCGAATCTTCATGATTTTTTTTTTCAAAATGTCAATAATTATAGAGTTCAATGTGATCGAATTATTCTCCGGATGCAGCCATCACTTTGACCCTGCATGATGAAAAAAAAAAAATACAATCACTACTTCTTTTCATACTTCTTTTTGATGTTTATCGAAAACCTCGAAGTGACTTCCGCATCGCATAACTTCTTCGCTATTAGCGCGTCGGATTTTTCGTCAATGTGTTGTCTCATTCACGTGGCAATAAAAACGAAAAAAAAAAAGAAAAAACGCATCGACGACGAAAATACTAAATACTCTCTGAGGAAGGTTGAGCAATAAAAAATAAAAAGACGAAAAAAAAAAACAATTAGGTTCGTGTCTCTCGTTTATCGAGGCAATTAACGAGTCCGGCCCAACTGGCCTTTTGTCCTCGGTGGCCCAACAATTATTATTATTGCTGCCATTTATGCTGCGTAGGAAGATCATCTTCTCGTATTTCATTTTTTTTTTTTTCACCTCCCAGATTCCTCTTTTTTTACTTCCTTTATTCGTTTTTTTTCTTCTTCACCCTCGAATCGACGCGCATACGGACGTTTTATAATATCGGGGAACCTTTTCCGTTCGAGCAGACGTTTTTTTTTATGGCGCGTAATAAAAACGGAAAAAAAAAAATAATAATACAAATCGAAGAAGGACTCGGTGAAGCTTGTATAACAATCATGCTTTTTTTGGTGACCGCGGTAGATCTTGTTTTTTTTTTTTCAATGCACTCTGTCGATTTATTTTTCGAACGTAGTGGAAAAAAAAAAATTTCGCGGCCGAATTTTTGTTTTTTTTTTTTGGGAACTTCGAAAATCATCAATATATGCGATGATAAAAAAAAAATGTATTGCTTCACGGAACGGAAATTAAGAAAAATAATAATACAATTGAAACAATCGAACAGTACAAATGATGGACAGAGAACGAAAAAAACAATCCTCCGAAAGAAAGTGCAAAAAACATTGCATGGAAAAAAAGTGGAATTTCAAAGAGAGGAAGATCTCAAATTCTTCGAAACAGGAGTAGTTCGTTGTCGTTCCATATCTAAACTTAAGGGGGGAAGAGCATTTAGAAGATAAATAATTAGGGGTTTTTTATTTTTTTTTTCAGGAAAAGAATATACATGGAAATTTGTAACTTTGCGTGTGTTTCATTTAATATTTTAAGTATGCAAAAATATATATATATTTTTTTTCCAATTCAAATTGCCAGTCGTGTACATCGATGTTCAGAGGAAGTCGCTGAAAAAGCGTCCGCACTGCTGGAGTTCTCCCTCATGCCGCAATTGTCTGAAACAAAAAAATCAAAAAGATTCTTAAAGGTAACACCCATACGCTGTCGGTGAACCAGGATTTTGGAAATATATGCAAAATTCACGAAATGACAGCTTCATGAAGTCAATTTAGTGATTTTTCATGAAATTTTTATTATATTTAAGTGCGAAAGTACGTTTTACATTTTGAATTAAAATATTATTTAGGTTCACCAACAAACTGCTGGTATAAGGAAGATGCATGACAAATTTGATTAAAATCGGTTGAATAGTTTTTGCGTAATCACCCGAGCAGATGGGAAAAATACAGTTTTGAAAAAAACACGCTCAAAGTTTCAACAAGGGAAAACTTAATGATTTTGATGTCTTACCGACTAATCAGCAATTTCGACGCCATACAAGACTCTTTCGGCTTCCTCGTAAGAACGATTGTACTGCTGATGCTGTTCTCTAAAGGCTTTCAGACCCTTCTTGGAGGATAGAGAGCTGCGACGTTTCTGGCGCAATACGCGTCGCTCATCGGCTTTCTTTGCGAATTTCTTCGATTGCCTCCCAATCCAGATGTCTAGAGCGCTCATAACTCTTAAAATTGCAGAATATCCCTCGTTGAATATGCTGGCTGCAATGTAAGCTGCAATTTCGATGACACTCAAGCCTGAGTGCAAATGTTTCGGAGCTAAGCGCCATACGGTGGAGTTGAAACTTTCGTTTGCATTTTGCGTGTGGCCACCCAAGCATCTCTTCAATAGATCGTGATTGGATAAATCCGTGTATATCGGTGAGAGATGCTTTTGGACATCAGGATGGAGAGGGGATGAATGTAGAAATCACCAGGAGATACCGATCCGTATCAGCTGGAGACGCTGGACGTTTTCTGAAATCATTTATTCAAGTATCTGAAACAGATTAGGTAAAAATTTGTGCTACAGTATAACTGTCAAAACTAACACATAAGGTGTAGTAAAAAGGAATCCATTATTTTTGCATGAAATTGAAGGCTTTATTTAGCATAGTTAGAATGATCCGATTTAGGTATAATATGCACCGTTTTGATCGATAACTTGTTGCCACTTTGAAGGTAATTTCATTATGCCTTTCTCATAGAAACCCTCGTTCCTATTGGCAAAAAACTGGGACAGTCGATTTTCACAAGCTTCTCTTGAGGCGAATTTTTCACCAGGAAAATCTTTCGCCATAGACAGGAACAGGTGGTAATCACTTGGTGCCAGATCCGGACTATAAGGTGGATGCATAAGAACCTCCCAACCAAGCTCCCGGAGCTTCTGGCGAGTCACTATCGATGAATGTGGCCTGGCGTTGTCCTGATGGAACACAATTCCTCTCCTATTGGCCAAAGCTGGCCGCTTCTGGACGATTGCTTCCTTCAGACGGTCCAATTGTTGACAGTACAGGTCCGATTTAAGAGTTTGGCCGTAGGGGAGCAGCTCATAGTAGATGATTCCCTGCCAATTCCATTAAACACACAGTAAAATCTTCCTGACCGTCAATCCTGGCTTGGCCACCGTTTGCGCCGGCTCACCGCGATTCGACCACGACCGTTTTCGCTTGACGTTGTCGTAAGTGATTCACTTTTCGTCACCGGTCACCATCCGCTTCAGAAATGGGTCGATTTTGTTGCGATTCAGCAGCGATTCGCAGATGGAAATTCGGTCCATGAGGTTTTTTTGCGTTAACTCGTGTGGCACCCATACATCGAGCTTCTTTTTGTATCCAGCCTTATTCAAGTGGTTCCAAATGCTTTTTTGTGCAATGTTTAGTTCCTGGGTAATCGAAACAGTGCTTACATGATGGTCGGACTCGACGATTTCCATTATTTTATCGACATTTTCGACAATTGGCCTTCCAGAGCGTGGTGCATCTTTGACATCAGAATTACCGGAACGGAATCGACGAAACCAAAATTGCGCATGATTGGCTGTTACAGTATCAGGACCATAAACACTATTCACATTTTCAGCCGCCTGGCTTGCGTTTTCGCCTTTATCGAAGAAAAACTGTAAAATATGGCGTATTTTCACTTTGCTGGTGGCCATCTTTGACGCACGCTAAAAAAATATTGAGTCAAGCAATCACAAAACTGTCTGAGATCTTTATTTTAGTACGAAATCTTATCTTTCTAACGCCATCTAGCGTAATCCGATCGCACTTATACAACGCGAGATACAGATTTCTAAAGCCATCTATTTCAAAAATAATGGATTTCTTTTTACTATACCTAATATTTTAATAACAGAATTTCGAACAAAATTCTTTACATTTGAATACATTTTTTTCGAAAAAACAATATATACATCTTGAAAGACTTATATATACCTGGAGAAAGGTGATATAGGTTATTAGGGGAAGTTCGGGCAAAGTCAAAACCTTAAGCTTTCCGTGATTATTGGCGTTAATCTATAATAGAGAAAATTGAAACAATTATCTGAGATTATTCTTTATTAAAGTATCCACTTTGACATTTTTTGTTATATGCTATAAGGACAAAGTGGATAACAACAAAGAAATCTTTGGAAACATAAGTTACTAACAAAATGATTTGTGACATTTCGAAGAAAAAAAAACATAAAAATTAATTTTTTGGCTGTTACTTTGATGGATTCTCCAGCTTTGCATAAATTTATTGCTGTTTGCATGACGTCTGTACTCCAGGACCCTTGCGTCGTCTTTTTTGTTGTTGTATTTATTCACTATCTGAAACGAAATGTAGATTATTATATATAATGAAATTCTTTTCGATCACCGGGTAAAGTGAACACGGTATTTACTTTGCCCTATTCGCTTTGTCCCAAGTGGTCACTCCTGAGGTTATCCTCTTTCAAATAAAAACTATTGCTTTGGCTCTTATTTTCTACACAGTGACATAAAGCTACATAAACATACATTGTAACCACCCAAATACAAAGAACGATAAATAAATAAGTTTTTTGTTATTAGCAAAATACTTACCTCGATGAATCAATATTTTTCAAGCAAAAACACAAATCGTTGTCCCACAATGCAAAAACACAAATTAGGTATACCCAACTAAGGATCCATTATTTTTTAAAAATAATTTTTTTTATTTTATAATCGTCGATCTAACAATCAATTGTCAAAAATAATAACGGAATCATATTAACGATCGAAAGTACAATTGATCGCCGCCCACGTGCTTGATCCCCGCGGCCCCATGGATATGCGACAGCTATAAAAAAAAAGAAGTGTGAGTGCAGCTCCGGAAATAGAAGCCCGGGAGCATCCCCTTGGCACTCCAAGGGCTCGCATCTCGATTGCCTACCTCTTAAGTGCCTCGGTTAATTCGATTCTAATCCGGTCGCCGCTCCTAAGTCAAACCCACTTATATCCCTAAATATATATATATATATATATATATATATATATATATATCTGCCAACCGATAAGTCGAGCCACAAAATCTGGTGCATCTTGGATTTACATGAAAAAAAAGGAAAAAAAGGGAGCCATCAAGTTACGCGGCTACGTGGGATTCGTTGACGCTTTCTTCTTCATATACGAGAACTTCCGGAACCCGGAGTGCATTCTTGAGTACTACTCCTCGTGTACTTTGTTGCTTCCTTTTTCCTGCGCATCAATGGGCTTGAGATTTTTCTTTTTTTTTTCTTCAAAGTGTCCGACAGAAGGCAGGATGATTTTTATGAAAATGTACAAACAGGTGCGGTTTTACGAACGCCCTTTCATTAATATTCATTATTATGATTGTTATTATCAATATAATTATGATTATGGCAACTATTGTAAATATTAAATTAGAACTGTTATAAATATTGTAATTAACATTATTATTACTCTTATCATTGTTAATATTATCTTTGTATTAATTAATATTATTGTTTTTACTCTTCAGGATATGATATTATCGGGGTTTGGGTTTAAGTTTTATGGACGACAAGTTATATCATTATCATTGTCATTTATTGTTATATTACAACTTTTTATGACAAATAATTATAAAAATTACTATAATTATTGTGATTAATGTAAATATTTGTCATTAAATCATTGTGATTATCATTCTTTATGGTTATTGTTGTTATCATAATACACTTATTATTATTACTATTATTATTATTATTCAATGGAAAAAATGCCGTCAGCCTCTTTTAAACGTGCATACACCTGAACATTATTTTCAATCGTATATCAAAAGTAAGTCGCCTCGATGCGCGCAATATACGAACGTTACGGCATCCATGAAAATAGTGGCAATAATAAAATTAACTCGCAACAAGGTCCGAGACGAGTTTTGCAAAATTCTCGGCCCAAAAAGGGATGTCGAGTTATATAATATATTATAGGAAAAAAGGTTTATACATGGGGGGGGGGGGGGGGGATATGCACACGGAGAGTTAACGTAATTCGTTGCGGGCTTTGTGGGGCTCAAAGGGCCGAAACGAGAGTATTGCGTATTATTTAACGGGGTGCGTAAACCGAATTAGCGACAGAGATAAATACGTCGAAGTGAAGGATGATATACCGGGGAGAGAGAGAGGGAGAAATCTCCAAAGAGAGAGATATGGCCAGAGAGACAGAGAGATCCAGACCGACAGAGAGAGAGAGAGAGAGAGAGAGGGTCAGAGCGAGAGAGAGAGGGTCAGAACGAGTAAGAGAGAGAGAGAGAGAGGGGTCAGAGAGAGAGAGAGAGAGAGAGAGGGCGAGGGCTAGAGAGAGTGAGAGAGAGTGAGAGGGCTAGAGAGAGAGAGAGAAAGGGTCAGAGAGAGACATAGACAGAGAAAGGGAGATGGGGCCACAGAGAAAGAGAGAGAAAGAGACCGAGAGTTCGGAGAGAGTGAGAGAGAAGAGGGAGAGCGAGAGAGATAGGCCAAAGAGAAAGAGAGAGAGAGAGAGAGAGTTCAAGGAGGGTGAGAGAGAAGAGGGAGAGCGAGAGAGGTAGGCCAAAGAGAGAGAGAGAGAGAGAGAGAGAGAGAAAGAGAGATGGGGCCACAGAGAAAGAGAGAGAGAGTTCAGGGAGAGTGAGAGAGATAGGCCAAAGCGAGAGAGAGAGTGAGAGAGAGAGAGAGAGAGAGAAATGAGCCGGACGATTTTCACTGGTTGTGCAAGCGTTATGAAAACTCAAGTATAATAAAATTTATGAATCATGAAGACTCGGTTGTATATATATCTATATATATATATTCTCTTCGGTACGGGCATTAAGGATTGCCCAAATTTTACTTCGGGATACAGCTCCCATTGTCACGTTTACGAAGCTCTAACTAAACGATATTTAGCCTAACCCGGTATTGAGAAAAAGACAGTACCTATATATGAATATGTATGTATATACCTCGTCAAATTTTCTTTCCGCAAAATTTTCTTCCATGTATATATATATATATATATATTGCGGGATGTGGTATATGTACATATATACGTATACATCACCGCCCTGCAAGCCCAAATGTACCGAAGAATTTTCGATTTGGTTAGCAGGATATATATATATATATATATATATATATATATACATATATATGCTTCGGGCGAAAAGGCTCTATAATGGCTTTATGCCTATATTATTGTACTTTCGTAACTGCACGAAAGGTAGCTTGGCCAAACGAGTCTCTTGTAACCGAGCGAAAAACGGCAAAATTTGTCCTGTGCTGCCTTGGCCGCGTATGGGACCGTTGGGTTGCTTAATGCGCGGGGCATCTTGGTGGCAAATGTTCGGCTATACTAGGTATGGATATGCGGGTGTATGTGTGTGTGTGTTTGTAATTTTCTGGTCGCTACCGCGACCATACCGTTTTGTGTCTCTTCGATTTTTTCCTGATTCATATTATCGGAGTGTTTCAAGAAAATACTTATATCGAGAGTGCAATTTTTTTATTTATCGCCGTTGGGATTTCTATCGATGTATACGTTTCTTGAGGAATTTACGTAACGTTGGGTTTGGAAGGTGCGATTTTTTTTTTATTGGCGGAGTTTTGAAGCTTAGTGTGTTAATTTTAATTTGCAAGGAAGGTTTTGTGAATATACGGAAGATTAAATGAGTTGCGAGGATTTTTGTGAAGGGTCAGATCGCTCACTGCACTCAATTTTTCTCGTAATTACACTGACGAAAAATTTTTTTTATTTAAATAGGACCTATTTAAATCAAATAGGTTTTTTTTTGTCTCACAGCCTACTACGACCTTATTTGTTTCAAATATTTTTTTTAAATTTGTTCAAGCTATTCTTTTTAAATATTAAATATATTCAAATTAAACAAATAAAGATAAAACACAATATATCGCATGAATAAGGGAAACGAATATAGGTACATGACAAAAGTACGGTGAAAAAAAGTGATTTTTTTTTTCACTAACAAAGCTGTTATTTGGAGAAAAAAAAGAAAGTTATCGTCGTGCCTTTTATTAACAGGCGCGACTATTTATGTATAGATTTTGCCTCAACTGGCAGAATGTTACAACAGTCTTCTAATGAAAACAAAGCCATGAGATTTTTGAGAGAATCGTGTACCATTTTTCCGTCTGTCTCTTTTGTCTTATACTACCAGATGAAACCAAATCACACATTTATTAGGAATAAATAACATATTTAGTCATTAGAGGTTATTCAATAGGTCTTGATTTGAATAAATAAATACAGGATGCCCGATGGCAGATGTCAAAATTAAAAAATTCGTAAAAAAATGAATAAACAAAGTAATTAAAAAATATTTATTAAAATGAAAAGAAATCAAATGCGGATTTCAATTTTTGAGTTGACCGTCACCGTCTGGCCACGATTATTTTCAAAAAAATAGGGCCCGACGATTCCGTTCCCCGAAATAGCGCACCAAGCAGTGACCTTTTAAATATGCAGTGGCTGCTCATGCACTTCTCTTGGATTTTGGAGACTCCAGTAACGAAAATTTTGCTTGTTGACATAACCTCCAAGATGGAAATGTGCTTCGTCGCTATAAAAAATGTTTCTTCGTCGTGTTTCGGTGGAAAAAGTCTCCAGCATCTTTTGAGCATAAGTTATTCTTGTTGGGTAGTCACTGTCGTTCAATTTTTGTATTATTTGGATTTTATACGGATGAAATTTTATTTTTTTTCTTCATAATTTCATGCAGTGTCGATTTTGGAATACCCAAAACAGACGAACGCACTCTCAATGACATTCGTGGATTTTCTAAAACAGAATCACTCACACGTTGGATGTTTTCCGGAGTTGATACAGAGGCTGCTTGATTTTGGCGATGCCTGTTAACAGCCGAGCTTGAAGCTCTAAATCTTGCTACCCAACTTTGGATCAAATTTATCGATGGCGCGACACTTATTCGGCGAATGTTGTAGCGGTTACAGAATTTACGCCGTGCCAGAGTAAGCGAAAAACGACTAGTTAAATACGCCTCCACAGCGAAAGCACGTTGCTCTCCAGACCAACGCTCCATGGTGACTAAAAAATCCGCAACGCACGCGACCTCAGCTACCCGTCCAGCACTCCTCTTGCACCTCGCCTTTTAAAGTTATGATCATTTAAATTTTGAAATCTGCCATCGGACACCCTGTATATTTTAAACAATCATCTTAATAATGGAATGCAGTTGGAAACATTTGATTTCACGAAAAATCTAGTTAATTCAAATTAGAAAAAAATCATATAAACGCATCTAGTTAATATCAGAAGAATTGTTCTGTCAGTATCTGTTTTACGAAACGGTGTAAGTAGTATCGCACAATCTAGTACTTCGATTCACTTAAGGCCTTGGGCCACTTTAGCGGCCAAAAAAGGGCATATTTTGTGATTTTTTTTCAGCGAAACCATAAAATAAATGAGAATTACAAAATAGGGATTTTATTATACACGTAATTGACTATGCAAAATTATTTTTTCACAGCGATACATGTCAAAATGGCGGCTGTGCAGTATTTTTCTGATGAGGCCTTTATTTCTGGAAGGTCAACGGCCGGACCAACAGCTCCTACAATTTTTGAGTTATGATGAGATACCCAAGTTTTTTCGATTATTTATAAGAATAGCTATAGAAGTACGTAGGATTTTTTTTGATATATTGTTTTTTGTCCAAATGGCTCATTTCTAAAACAAAAGTATAAAATGCCATGAGAAAATCGTCAGAAAATTATTTATAAAAAAGGAACTATGCAATATAATTTAAAAAATCCTACGTAGTGCCTCAGAAAATGTAATTCTAAATATACAGTTAAAATTTCAAGTGAATCGGTTGAAATTTGTTTGAGTTATGAGTCCGGCTGACTTGAAAAATGTAGTTTTGAGATAAACGCGTTTAAAGTTAGTAGAAAGTCACGACATGAATCAAGAGGGGTCGCGCTAGAATTCGAAAATCGAGTACTTAGAGATTTTTCACACCCATAATCTTTTGGAATATAATTTTATAGATACTAAGGTACATTTTTAACAAAAAAAAAACGATTTTTGGAAAATCCTTAAGTGGCCTAAGGCCTCAACATTCGGACAGAGCACAGTTCACAACATTTTCTATCGTATGTCCGGATGATTTTTTTTAATATCTTTATCCATTTATTAATACCAAATGATTGAAGTTGTTTTTTGTCGAAAATCAAATGGTTTTTTCTACAGCTTGGCATTTTTGTAATTTTCAAAATTTCAATAAAGTATCCGGTCATACGAAAGTTTTATTATCATACTAAAAGTACACTTTTTTATTTTTCATTTGAGATGAGCCGAGTTGCCAGTTGCACCTACACCCATTGGCCATGGAGCAACGGCGGGACTTTTTTTAAAAATAATAATCACTCCATTGTTTATCAATATTATTCAATACAAAAAAGGTCAAACTTGGCAAGACTATGTATTGATTGTATGTAAAATCCCGACCTCGTCATCTCAATAAAGCTATCAGAAAAAAAACATTTAAAATCGATCGGTTTTTGTGCCCCAGGCAGACCCGTGTGATCTCTCTGTGCAGATAACTTTTCAATTAATCGATTGCTCATCAAATTCATCGGTCGCTCTTTACATTGATTGCTTATCAAATTAATTAATTTCTTCTCCAATTCTTTTTACCTCCACATATTTTCAATCCTTACTGAAAAATTAGAAAGCACCTATTGGCCATGCAGCAAAGACGTTACTTTCTTTAAATAATAATAACTTCATTGTTTATCAATATTTTTCAATACAAAAAAATTGCAGAGTTGTCGCGAATATCTATTAATTGGGTGTAAAATCCCGACCTCGTGATCCTAATACTTTCGTCAGAAAAAAATATTGGAAATCGATCTGTTTTTTGGGCACGAAGCTTGGGAAAACCCGTTACATATGTATAAAAAAAATATATATATATTAACACACGTGTTGTACATCTTTAATGCCGATTCATCAGGCGCTGCCTTGCCGCGGTTGAATTTCTTTCTCTCTTTCTTTTTTCTTCGTTTTGTCATCGGGACTCACATGGACTCACTTGAGATAAACTTTTTTGTATCGATCCGCTGTTTTCTGCCCTTTTATGTGGCTACGAATATTCGTGCTGTGCATATATATATATATATATATATATATATACCAGGT
Organism: Ophion ventricosus; assembly: GCA_963932345.1. Taxonomy (NCBI): domain Eukaryota; kingdom Metazoa; phylum Arthropoda; class Insecta; order Hymenoptera; family Ichneumonidae; genus Ophion; species Ophion ventricosus. The sequence goes on along the minus strand of OZ010711.1, from coordinate 34,436,193 downwards.
CTGTAAATATGAATCCGGAATTTGCTCATAGATGGCCCTAGCTGTCAATGTAGTTACCGTCAAGTCGCGTCATTGGCGCCATTTGCTTTGTTGACATCTGACAAAACTTTTAACTCGCAACAATACAAGTTTCATACACCAACATAGTTTGTTATAGCGTTAAACATGTCGAATTTTGTGCCTGGAAATTACGATTTGCGGACAGCATTAATTTTCTGTTACCATTTGAAGAAAACTGCTGCAGAATCGCATCGAATGCTTGTCGAAGCTTACGGTGAGCATGCTCTTGGTAAATCACAGTGCTTTGAGTGGTTTGAAATATTCAAAAGTGGCGATTTTGACGTAAGAAAAGAAGAACGTGGGAGACCACCGAAAAAGTTTGAAGACAGCAAATTGCAAGCATTGTCGGATGAGGATGACAATGAAACTGTTAATACTGAACGCTACGGACAACAAATGATCGATTTGAATCAAGCTTTGCGTGAAAAACGATCAGAATAACAAAAAAGGCAACACAAAGTGATTTTGCTTCATGATGATGCATCATCGCGCACAGCAAAACTTGTCAAGGAAACGATTGAGGCGTTTAGTGGGGAAATCCTTTCGCATGCGGCTTACTCACCAGACTTGGCTCCGTCCGATTACCACTTATTTGCATCGATGGGACACGCACTTGCTGAGCGGCGCTTCACTTCTTACGAAAATGTACGAAAATGGCTCGATGACTGGTTTGCCTCAAAAGAGCAACAGTTTTTTTTTGGCGTGGCATCCACAAATTGGCAGGCAGGTGGTAAAAATGTATAGCTAGCAGTGGGCAATACTTCGAATAAAATATTTTTCATCATTTTCATACAATAAACGTGTATTTTCTATACGAAAATTCTGGTTTCATATTTACATACCTGGTACAGTCGAAACCGCTTATAACGACATTGCTTACAACGACCAATCGGCTATAACGTCGGTACTGCAGGATCCCTTCAATGTCGTTATAACCGGTTTTTAATATAGAATACATTTTTTAATAGAAAAAAAAAGAATAGATAAGCTTTCAGAGTCGTGAGAGTAAAAGTTCCACATCGAGTCTTTTTCTCTCACGACTCTGAAGCTTATCTATTCGTTAGGTTTTTTTTATCCGGTTCGAGGTCCAATCCGAGCAAGAGACTAGATGGGGCTGGAAATAAAAAATTCATTCGAAAACGAAAAAATATCGAGGTACGAAGAGGCGAGTACGTAGCGTGCGCGATATTTCTTGCGGTGCGGGATCGCCTATCGGAAAATACGACAAAAAGAGAAGAAAAAAAAAAACAGGAAAAGAAAAACAAAATACCGAAGCGAATACGTGTCTCCACATTCGTTCATCTGGCTTTTTCACCTGCTACACTCTTCGATTATTCACTAGGATGCAGGATCTTAGATTACGTTGCTTTTATTGGATCATCGGACGAGAGTAATTTCGAGGCGCCCGGACATATGGAGAAGTAATTTGTGACGTTGGAGTTATAGAGTGTGTGAGATTGACCAGCGATATGGGGAGGCTGGAATTTATGGAAATTTAGTATCACTGGATTCGAATGATCTATGAGGTTTTCGCAGTTTTTGAAAAAACGAGAAACTTTTACAACTACGTCATGTCCGGAAAAGTCTGTGACAGTTTTCAACGTATATGCAGGAAATTTTGCGAGTCAGCGCTCCAGAGAGAGAGAGAGAGAGAAAGCGAGAGAGAGAGAGAGAGAGAGAGAGAGAGAGAGAGAGAGAACACACGTTTCTACTCAGTTTCTGGAATTTTATTCAAGAAATCTAAGGTTGTTTTACAGTAAATTTAATACAGTTGATATGTTAACGGATTTATGTAAATTAAAGATTATATATCTAAATTTTGAGCGCCCCAAGCTTTTATTTCTACTCCCATATAAGTGACTTGGTAAAAAAAAATTATTTCTACTTTTTAGTACATTAAATAAAAGCTTGTTTAAAGAAAATAAAATTCACATATAAATTATTTTCTACTTTTTAAATCTTTAATTGATTTTACTAGAGTTCTAAAATTTTTGCAAAGAGGGATTAATTAATTAAGCCCAAACAAACAAAGTTCAATCATGCATTTTCACCTCTTAGATGCACGTTTGCAAAATTTCAGAGCTCTAAGTACTCTAAGTGGATGAAATATCGATTTTTCCTTTTTTTACATCTGACACCAAGTCAAGTTAAATAAAAGCTTGTAAAATGAGAGAGTCGCTCGATAGTCGGCGATCAAACGGTCAGCCATCCGAGTATTGGCGCAACGTATTGATTCGCGACGTGGTCGGGTTCTACTGTTAAAAAAGCACTGCTAAAAAAGTACAGCTAAAGGCTCTACTGCTAAAACTGTACTGCTAAACGGGCTCTACTGCTAAAAGCTCCACTGCTAAAACTGTACTGCTAAAAGGCTCCACTGCTAAAGGCTGTACTGCTAAATGTGCTCTACCGCTAAAACTGGACTGTTAAAATTAGCTTCTGACAGAAGGCTCATATAAGTCCCACTGATGGAGGTTATACTGTACTTTTTGCGGTTTTTTGACGATTTTTTGGAATTTTTCTAAGAAAACTTACGTTGCTATCGGCGCCATTGTGCTGCACTCGACGGGAGGTTATACTGTACGACGATTGTCACTAGTCGTCGCGGCCTTCTCCTTAATTTCTGCCATGAATTCCTTCCTCGCCGCTTGCGCAGGCTCAGGAGCACCGCAGATGTGCGTGTTTTTTGGAATTTTTCTGGAATTTTTGTGAGAAAATTTTTTGTAATTTTTCTGAGAAAACTTCATGTCATTTTCCCTTTGTTTTCAATGTTCTATTAACTTTTGAATGAATTTCAATGATTTCCAATAAAACTTTTCAAAAACATACCCTTTTGCGTTTCAGCAGTTTCAATGATTTCCAATAAAACTTTTCAAAAGTATACCCTTTTGCGTTTTAGATGTTGAAACTCTTTAGCAGTGCTGCTTTTAGCACTAGAGTCTATTTAGCAGTCCAGTTTTAGCACCAGAGCCCATTTAGCACTAGAGCTTTTAGCAGTACAGTTTTAGCGGTAGAGCCCGTTTAGCAATAGAATTTTAGCAGTCGAATTTTTAGCAGTTCTTTTTTTTAGCAGTAGAGCAGTAGAGCTGGACCAACAGCTCCTATAATTTTTGAGTTATGATGAGACACTAAAGTTTTTTTCGATTATATATAACAATAGCTATAGATGTACGTAGGATTTTCTTGATATCTTGATTTTTGTCAAAAGGGCGCATTTCGAAAACAAAAAGTATAAAATGCAATGAGAAAATCGTCAGGAAATTGTTTATAAAAAAAGGAACTATGCAATATAATTTAAATTTAATTATATAATTTTTCTGAGAAAACTTACCTCGCTGTCGGCGCCATTGTGCTGCACTCGGCGGCATGCGTCCGTAGACACCTCAATTGTACTCCTGTGACGTCAGGAACGTCAAAAGTTAGAAATACCTACCGCCAAAGTTTACCTTAGGGCTGCATTATTGAAGAAAAATCATAACATTTGTTTTGAACATTTGGGGTTTTCATCGTTTTTCAGCGTTGATTTTCATTTTCATTGACTTCATTGTGTCCTCAGTGTGCGCGCGCCTCTCGCGCACCCGGAAGACACCTCTGAATTCGGTGCTGAGGAATGGGTTTACCTTCTTCTCAACTTGTCATCTAACATTTACTAATAATTTTCATGTCATTTTCCCTTTGTTCTCAATGTTCTATTAACTTTTCAATGATTTTCAATGATTTCCAATAAAACTTTTCAATAACATACCCTTTTGCGTTTTAGCAGTTTCAATGATTTCCAATAAAACTTTTAAAAAACACACCCTTTTGCGTTTTAGCAGTTGAGACTCTTTAGCAGTGCTGCTTTTAGCACTAGAGTCTATTTAGCAGTCCAGTTTTAGCACCAGAGCCCATTTAGCACTAGAGCTTTTAGCAGTACAATTTTTAGCAGTAGAGCTTTTAGCAGTACTGTTTTAGCAGTAGAGCCCGTTTACCAGTAGAATTTTATCAGTAGAATTTTTAGCAGTTCTTTTTTCGCAGTAGAGCAGTAGAGCCATTCGCGACGACGACGCGACGGTTCACCCCTTCGTTTCTTCCGATATTGAACAAAAGTGGCAGACGATCGGTGACCGCTCGGTTTGTGGGTCTCATCGTCGGAAAGGCGTGGCGATCGATACGAAATGTTTTCCGCACCGGTATACCACCCCACATTGCCGATTGTTCGCATCGCATTAATCCTCTTTTCTTTTAATATTTACACCGTTCCGGTCTGATTGCAGGGACAATAAAGGTCTCGCAGAAAACCTGTCTACGCGCCGTAACGACCGCGGGCACGGAACAGTCACCCGGTATATTGCCCGAACAAACACGCGGCCGATCCTCGTCGGGACATAATAATGGCAAAGGACTGTTTTTAGTTGTTGGGCTTTGTCCGAGCATCGAAATCCAATAATAAAGACAAGTCACGATATAATTGGGAGCGTATAAAATCTTGCCGATTTTACCGAACTTTTTGCAGGATCTTGGCAAACGGAAACGAAGGCAACGCGTGAAGCAGAAGTGCCGTCAATTTTTCATCGATCGCATCAAATTATCGTTTTGATCGCACGCAATTTTGATCGTTGTGCCATGCAAAAAAGATCGCTATTAAAAAAAAAAAACGTTGAAATTTAATTGATATATTAATTCAATTAAATTTACCCAATTGGAAAATTTGTTGGATGACGTGCAAAAATAAAAATGTCTTGTAGAATTTTTGACCAGGTTTGTTTGGGTTTAACCGATTTCAACGAGCTTCTAACAGATGAAAATCGGCAAACGTAAATTGAGGGAATACGCAAAGTGGTAATACCGCCAATTTTATATTTGATTCCGTAATTTTTATCGTAATACCGAATTTTACAGAGTCTAAAAAAAAATATAATTGAAAACATTAATAAAGACTTTCTCGAGAAATATAGCTTGTTGAAAAAATTAACCATAACAAAAATAGAATAATTCTTTTTAGAAACGTTGGGTATTTTTTTTTTCTAAAAGTACCTCAAAAACGGTACAAACGATATGGTTGTTATTTTTCCTGTGGAATCGGTAATTTACGAGTTATCGCAATTTGGAAACACGGAGGACGAGGAAGAATAAAAAAAATTCAACGAGCCATTAAAGCTCAATAATCATGCAAATAAAAAAAAATGCGATAATACGTATGGTCCATTTTTTATATATATACAATTGATCCATATAAATTTATATCCACTCATATAAATTTGTGTAAATTCGTATGAATTTATATAAATTTATATGGATTTATATGAATTTTGATGAATTTATATCAACTCATATAAATTTGTATAAGTTCATATGAATTTATAGAAATTTAGATAAATTAATATAAATCGTAAAAGTAAAAGTATTGTGCACCAGAGAATCAGAAGAATATGGTGCTGTCTATACCGGTACGGGTTTTCCACAGTTTTCCCGTACCCTCGGCAAATGCGGTATAGTGTATAGCTTAAGACTGTGGACGCAACGGAAGTTAGGTTAGATTAGCAAAGTGCGGGTAGGGAGTGGTAGGAAAGGGTGCAATTGGGAAGGGTAACGCGTAAAAAACCGCAAGGGTATACGTTGGAACACAGGAAAAATGAAATATGAAGCAGTATGAAAACTATAAAAATGTATAAATTCATATAAATTTCTATAAACTCATATAAATTCATATAAATTCATATGAATTCATATAAATGCATAAAAAAACAAAAGTTTGTTTGGGTTTGTTTGGGCTATAAATTCATATAAATTTCTATAAATTCATATGAATTCGTATAATTTTATATAAACTCATATAAATTAATGTAAATACAGATAAATTCATATAATTCCATACAAAAAAATAAAAGTTTCATAATACTAAAAAAAAGGCCTGTGTCTCGGAATGAAATTTTCACGTGGAATATCTTCCATATACATTAACATTACAGATCGTCGAACCTCAGGACCTTCAGCCTAACGTTTCTTTGTTTTCCTTAATCGGCTTAAGCATCAATTTGTAAATTCATATATATATTAGGATGTCGGAGGCCTATGACAAATATTTCTATCGTCCGTCGTTTATATTGGTTCGACTTTTTCCGCCTTCGTACAGTCCGAAAGATGGAGTTGGCCAAAAAAAAAAAACAAAGATTGAAGCAAAGGAGACCGTAATTATGTAGGTGGAAGGGCACGCGAGTCGAGGTTAGATCTATACCGAGTTGCCTTTCTTTTATGCACTCAATAATAGGATTAACAAGATTAACTTGGTAATAATCATTTGGTGCGACGAACCCCGCTGGGTGTAGCCGACCCTTTCCCTTTTTCCCTCGCCGGGACAATTATATAGAAGCGTACTCTATAAATAAATGGGCGAAAAGTTTAAACGGTGTAACAAACGCCGATTATTTTCGTCCATTCTTGGAATTTTATTCGCATACATTATGCCCTAAATGGTTGGTCGTACAATGCGAGATTGGAAAAATCTTTGGGCACTGTGTGCTCAACAAAAAGGCTTGTATTTTAGTGCTTTTGGTATTCTACAGATTGGACAAGGCGAATATGGCTGTAGAGTTGTTAGCTGATTTTATGGGTGAATTGTCGTACTAATATTTATGAAATTGTTCATTCGTTTTTTCAGGCTGAAATTAAAGGGATCTGGTTTAGGTCCAAAAAACAGTTCGATTTTCAAGATTTTTTTTTCCTGACGAGATTATTGGGATGGTCGGGATTTTACACGCAATTGATGCATAGTCTTGCCACGTTTGCATTTTTTTACTATTCAAAAATATTGATAAACAATAAAGTTATTATTATTTTAAAAAAGTGCCGTCGTTTCTGTATTGCCAACGGCTCATCTGAAATGAAGAATATGCGAATGTTCTTTCGGTATAATAATCACACTTTCGTATTACCGAATACTTTTTTGACATTTTTTAAATGACAAAAATAGCAAGCTGTGGTAAAAGGGTCGATTTTCGTCCTAAAAACAACTTTAACCATTTGTTATTAATAAATGGATAAACATATGAAAAAAATAAGCCGATCATACGATAGAAAATATTATAAATTATGCTCTTCCCATATTTCACGTGAATTGGGCGCCTAGATTTTGAGATACGATTTCCACCTTTTCAGAAAACACAGTGTTCGGGATAATCGCAAGAGGAAAGAGTGAAAATCCACAACGGGGCCGCCGTAGTGCAATGGGCGATCAGATTTTACAAAAATCGTCATAACTCGATCAATTTTTTGGAACTTTTACAAAATCTTTGTTACAAATTAAAGTTAAGACCCTACAGACGCAGAAGGATAACCATTTTTATTTTCTCCAAAATTCGATTTTTCCACGTGCTTCAGATTAATATAAATAGCCGGTAAAACAATGTTGTAGAGATTTGAAAAATTACTGACGAAGAACCCCTTACAATTTGTTATATGTACAAATAAATAAATGAATAAATGAATAAATGAATAAATGAATAAATGAATTAATGAACAAATGAATAAATGAATAAATGAATAAATGAATAAATGAATAAATGAATAAATGAATAAATGAATAAATGAATAAATGAATAAATGAATAAATGAATAAATGAATAAATGAATAAATGAATAAATGAATAAATGAATAAATGAATAAATGAATAAATGAATAAATGAATAAATGAATAAATGAATAAATGAATAAATGAATAAATGAATAAATGAATAAATGAATAAATGAATAAATGAATAAATGAATAAATGAATAAATGAATAAATGAATAAATGAATAAATGAATAAATGAATAAATGAATAAATGAATAAATGAATAAATGAATAAATGAATAAATGAATAAATGAATAAATGAATAAATGAATAAATGAATAAATGAATAAATGAATAAATGAATAAATGAATAAATGAATAAATGAATAAATGAATAAATGAATAAATGAATAAATGAATAAATGAATGAATGAATGAATGAATAAATGAATAAATGAATAAATGAATAAATGAATAAATGAATAAATGAATAAATGAATGAATGAATAAATGAATAAATGAATAAATGAATAAATGAATAAATGAATAAATGAATAAATGAATAAATGAATGAATGAATAAATGAATAAATGAATAAATGAATAAATGAATAAATGAATAAATGAATAAATGAATAAATGAATAAATGAATAAATGAATAAATGAATAAATGAATAAATGAATAAATGAATAAATGAATAAATGAATAAATGAATAAATGAATAAATGAATAAATGAATAAATGAATAAATGAATAAATGAATAAATGAATAAATGAATAAATGAATAAATGAATAAATGAATAAATGAATAAATGAATAAATGAATAAATGAATGAATAAATAAATAAACAAATATATAAATAGATAAATAAATGAATAAATAAATAAAAAGGTAAATAAATCAATAAATAATGAATACACAGATAAATAAACAAATATATACATATACATATATACATTTTGATAACTAGCTATTTGTACGGACATATACATATACCGGTACACCTATCGGCCGCGCGTTATCCCGTATTGATTAACTCGTAAGGCCAGTGCGTAAAGCACTCGTGGCCTGTGCACGTTACAATGCCCAGGGCGTGCATTATGCGGAGCGTGTATATATGTAGATATATAGAGCTACGGTTGTCCCGCGTGTGCGGTTGGACAGAGAGACGTGCCCGATTAAATTAGGATCTTAATGAAACTGTTTAATCAGGTACATGATTGCAACCGCAAATGCCTATACATGTTTCCCTCTCTGTCTCCAATTACCCAAGCCTGGTATTCTCATTCGTGTTAATACGGAAACGCAGCCGCGTGCAAGGACTGCGAATATCCGGGCCAGTCTCCGCATGACGTAAATCAATGAATTTTCGATACGATCAAAATCGTAATTAAATTATCCGAAAAATGTAAATGCGTATGTGTGTGGGTGTATAAGAAACTGGTCTCGCAAGTGTATTGCGTATGATGTCTTGTCATAAACAAGATGTCAATCTTTTTGTTAATTAAATTCCACGTAAACATTTGCCCATTGTTTTTCTACACCTATGCTTCTTATTGCTATGTTTATTATTATTCATTCTTACAATTATGATAATATGATAATAATAATAATAATAATCTAGATTAAGATCGAGCCTAACCCCCGGGGGTAGGTGGATTTGTCCCCGTGCAAACTGAGGAAGTGCGTTGGATCAATAAAACCTGTTATCATAATAAAAAAAGAAAACACTAATAATAATAAAAATAATTTAAAAATAATAATAACGATACTTGTTTTCCGAAAGTTAGTTCGCAATTTTTTTATAATCGAGAAAATGAAAAAAAAAATATTGCCAAAAATCTCGAGCCCCAAACAAATCCAAACAAACAAAACCCGAACAAACCCAAACAAACTAATTGCTTTTACAGGAAGTCGAAGAAGAGCAGCACTCTGATTAATTTTTTGTATCACGGAACTCGCTAAATTTTACGTCACGGCTGATTTTATTTATTTTTGCATACTATTTGAATTTCACGGATAATGATTTGAAGCGGATAAAGGTATACGAAAATATTGTATACTCGGGTCGTGCGGAGAGTCGATCCGAGACTGATATGTTTGGACAGGTAGGATGTTTACACGCCCACGGATCAACGCAAAGCCGGGGATTAACGGGTGCCCGGGTATATATATATATATATATATATATATATATATAGGGTGGATCAATAACTATTAGCACCTTGGATATCTTCGAAACTATAAGGTTCACAGAAATATTTGCTGAAATGAAATTGCACAGTACGAAATGGGGCCATCCGATAGCGATAATAGTTTTTTTTGCAGGTGGAGGTACTTCGGACATTTGAAGGTCAACTTCATTTTTTTAAATGGATCGGTATGTTTTTTTTTCTGTATCATGAAAGAGGAGCTTAAAACGAGTTCAACGACCTATAACATAAGGTCATTGAAGGTCATAGAAAGTACAGAAAGGCGATAATACTTACAGTTTCGGTAGTAAATAAAATTACTACGTTTATAGTAAGTGTTCAAAATGACGACCATCAGTATCAATGCAACATTGGATTTTTTTTTCGATTGATTGACTTGCAAGTTTTACAGCGTCAGAACTTATTGATGCACAGGCTGTAATAATTCTTTGTTGCATGTCGTCAAGTGTAGTTGATACTTCTTTGTACACTTTATCTTTCAATGTTCCCCATAGAAAGAAGTCTAAAGGTGTTAGGTCTGGGGAACGAGCTGGCCACGATATTGGACCGCCGCCTCCAATCCAACGATTTCCAAATTTGGTTGATGGTCGAAATTTGGTTGATGGTCGTCATTTTGAACACTTACTATAAACGTAGTAATTTTATTTACTACCGAAACTGTAAGTATTATCGCCTTTCTGTACTTTTTATGACCTTCAATGACCTTATGTTATAGGTCGTGGAACTCGTTTTAAGCTCCTCTTTCATGATACAGAAAAAAAAAACATACCGATCCATTTAAAAAATGGAGTTGACCTTCAAATGTCCGAAGTACCTCCACCTGCAAAAAAACTATTATGCCATCGGATGGCCCCTTTCGTACTGTGCAATTTCATTTCGGCTAATATTTCCGTGAACCTTATAGTTTCGAAGATATATCCAAGGTGCTAATAGTTATTGATCCACCCTGTATACACAGGGTGACAATTATTAATCGGCCACGTGTTTTTAAGGATCCTGCGTGGGGATTCTGCGACCAAGAGAAATATGATTTTCGATGATTTTTCAAGTTGTCTTCGAAAAAAATGTAACGTGTTTCAGCGATAAGTCGCATTTGTCAGAAAAAATAGAGCATTTTGGAAAAAAGTTGAAATTCCATTTCGAGTACAGCAGAATGAAGATAATTAAATTCTCAACATTATTCTAAATTTTATTTTTATTCACATTATTTTTACATTTTGTACATAAAATTTCATATTTTTATTAGGTGTATGACTTCGTTTTTTTCAGATTTTTCAGCAAATTTATTTAATATAAAAAAATAGAGAACAACGAACTTAATCTTGGAAATATTGTCCATCGTTTTCTATGACCTCGCGCCATCTCTCAGGTAACATACGAATGCCGTCGCGAAAGAAACTTGCAGGCTCAGAGGCGATAAAGTCATCGACGAATTTACGCACATCGTCCAGCGTTTTCAACTGTTTATCCACTAAGGCGTGCTGCATTGACCGGAACAAATGGTAGTCGGATGGGGCCAAGTCTGGTGAATATGCCGCGTGCGGGAGAACTTCCCATCCCAAGTTCAAGAGGGTCTTCTGAGTCGCGCGAGCAACGTGAGGTCGAGCGTTGTCATGCAGCAGTATGACTTGCCTGCTTCCTTGCCCAAGTAAATACCCTTTTTTGATCAAGTCCTTCGCTCGGTTTGTTCAATTGTCGGTTGTAGCGTTCCGCAGTCACCGTCTGACCAGTTTCCAGTAGTTCGTACTAAAGCACACCCTTCATATCCTGTCCAGGGCGCGGCTGGTCACTAAGATCAAAATCACCACTTCTAAAACGTTTGTACCAATAATTACACGTTTCATAAGACACAACGTCGGCACCAAGAACACTACAAATTGATTCCCGTGCTTTAGAAGCATTTTTTCCTTGTTGGAATTCGTATAAAATGCAGTGCCGAATGTGCTGTTCATCAATTGCCATCGTAAACTCTGCTATTCTGAGAGGTTATGTAACTCACGTAGACTTGTCGTTCGGTGTTCTGAAACCTTGTGTCCGATCCTTTCGAAACCACCAAAGACTGCGAAAATTTTTCTATTTTAAATCTAATTTTAAGCTCGAAGAAAAAATCTGTAAAAATTAAGTCATACACCTAATACTTACAATTTACATTATTATAAATTATATTACGTCAATGAGAAAGAATTATCAAAGATGCATGTGGACAGCTGGAATTTGATTACATTTTAAACAAAGTTAAAAATAACATTTAATAAAATAACATTTGAATATTTTTAAAATGTTTAAAAAAAGGAAGTTAAAAATAACTATATAAATGTATATCAAAGTCGTATCAGTCTTTATAAAAACTCGTATATATATTGTTTTTTTTTTCTTCATAATACTGTACCAAAAAAAAAGCACTAATTCCGATTATCCGTGGACTCCTCGGTCCCAGCCTTGCCGGTTAATCAAGGTTTTACTGGATATATATATATATATATATATATATATATATATATATATATATATATATATATATATCGCTACTCGCATTTGCCGTGATGAAGTCGTCCCTTCTCGTGTCGGGGTTTGCCGAGTTGGCTCGCGCGCCGTCCCAGATTTTCCCAGCTCCGTTAGGATTAGAGGGAAAATCCGCTGTCGGTTCGTGTCCCAAGTCTTCATCCGCTCGTTTCTCGCTTCAATCTACAGCACAAATATCTCGCGTTACACGCGGCTAAACTGTCCTAATCAGGATTACTAATTGCGCGGGATTGCCCTTTCCATTCTATATCCTATGTGCGATAATCTTGCTGGAATGAGGGACGTTGACAGTTGAACAATAAGAGCCGTAATTGATATTCGGCTTTGGAATGAAAATAGTCGAGATCAAAGCGGTCGATGGACATTTATAAATTGACGAGGCGAGGGTAGTGGGGGTGGGGGTTAGACTTGATTGCGGCAATGGGCCGCGATGTGTCTTGTGACACTCGAATGTAAATAAGTTTTTTGCTCGGTCGATAATCGAGTGAAAAAATAACGGGATAGGCATTTTTGGAATGGATTTTTTTTTCAATTTTGGAAGTTGCACTACGATTTTTCGGGGCGAAGTTTTGGGGAACATTTGATGATTTTATAGGGAAGCTTTTGGCGGTGTGGGGAAAATTGGGAGGGGTGTATGTCGGAAATGAGTCTTCGTGTGGAAGTGGAAATAACTGTGAAAATAAGTGTTTTTTTAAATGAGAGTTAGATTAGGTTGACATTTTGAAAAATACATTTTTTAAATCGAATAGTTCGATAAACTAGGGACGTAACTTTGATTTGCAACAAAGATTTGGTAAAAATTCCAATAATTGAGCGAGTTATGACGATTTTTGTGAACCGTCAGATTCCTATTGGAAATGTTGATCCGGCTGCTATCATGCGGTCATAAAATATAAAAATTAATAGCTCTTGATAGAATAATAATACATGAATTATTATTGAACTTTTCACTGAATAATTTATTAGTTATAAATATATGAATTCAACACGGTCGCTTGTGGGAAAACTAAATGGTAAATTCCGAAAATATTATATCATCAAGATTTAGGATGAAGCGATTGATTATGCTAAGTTTCAAATCAATGGTCGAGAAATTAATTACAGTAATGAGGAGTAACGCCTGTTTTAACGATAAATTAAGGAGTTTCTGGAAAAGTGGTGAAGTATAACTTCACCACTTGTGAAGATTTGATTGATATTTGTACAGTAAATTCTTTCTCACAAACTGAATGCCCCTTCCAAATTTTAAATCGGTCGTCTACACCGTTCTTATAAAATTTATAATAAAACAAAACCCTTTTTAAGATAAGGAGATATTTTAACTGCCTACGCTCATCGCTGAATGGCAGTTTTACGCACGGAATAGTGTGAACATTTTTTTTTTATGGTACCATTCGGGACACTTCACGAAATGGTAACAAATGGTACCATTTCGTGAAGTGTCCCGAAACTCCTTAATAGCAATCATTGGAAAACTCAATATATATAGAGTTTTTGGATAATTATTGATAATAATAAGATGATCTGAACGTATTAATTAAATTAAAAAATTGAGAAATTTTTCTTGGATGGACAGTTGAAACAGATGTACAGTCACAGACATAACCTCAATCAAGCAGACGCCAATATAGTCGAATTTGACTTTAATTATTATTAAAACTGGAAAATTAATATTTCTAAGTGTTAATTTATTATTGAATTAGCTACTTGTAAGCAGAGTTGTCCCAAATCTGTATCGGGCGTTACGTTTTGCTCGATAAAAATGTATCGAGTATCGAAAAACTTTTCGTTACTCGATACAAAAGTATCAAGCTATTGTTGGAGAATGCGACTCTTGTATCGAGTAGTGAACATTTATTCGATACTCGATACTTGAGTATCGAGTAACGAAAAGTTTTTCGATACTCGATACTTTTATAATATTCTTATTTGTTTAAATTTGTATAAAATTGTTTTTTTTCGTTATTTGAAATGAAATTGTTAAGTTTTCCGAATGCATATAAATTTTTCAAGAATTTTTTCATCGTTTTGAAATTTTTTTTTACAAATTTTGTAAAATTGCTAAAAAGTCGGAAATTCTTTACCTTCCCTCGAGTACAAGGGTTCTGTATCAACCGTAAGAAATTACAAAACTGTTAACAGAATAGCTTCGTATTTTGAGGCTTTGGAATGGCACACGGAGAGAATTAAATGTTAAAAATTACCGTGCAGTAACGGTAACCAGATGACAACCCTTAAACTTCGCTTATTATTACTGAGTAAAACACAGATTTTCACGAAAATAAAATAAAATTTCTTCTTCAGATAGAAAATTTTACCAGATTTTCTAGTAAATTTTCATGTGTAACAAAATACGGAAAACTTAAATTTAAAAAATATATAATATCAGCGAAATTTTACTGTGCATTTTATTATTTTATGACTTTCAAAAATGTCTATAAAAAAGTATCGTCTTTATAACAGTTATTTTAAGATTTATTATAAAATTTAATGAGTGTTATAGGAAAATGTATTGTGCTCTCGGTAAAAATTATCGTGCGCGCTACCCTTCTTGTGTAGTAAAATTTTACCTACGTATTTGAAATTTTCTGTAACGTGAGTTAAAAAAAACTTGTCGCATACGAATTATTATGCTTTTCTCACTTGTCACCACATTGAAATATATCGCGGTAATTTTTATCGTGAAATTCACGACAAAAATTACTTTTTAATTCTCTCAGTGCACAAGTATCGAGTAACGAAAAGCTTTTCGTTACTCGATACGAAAGTATCGAGCGATTGTTGGAGATCGCTACTTTTATAGCGAAGTAGCGATCGAATTCTTCTTGCTCGATACACTTGTATCGAGTATCTTCAATCGAATTCGATACTGAAGTAACTAGTTACCGCCAACTCTGCTTGAAAGGCTAAACATGTACGACATGTTTTAGACTTGTAAATCCACGATTTGCCCATTTTGGACTAACTTTTTGCCCGACGGTCCATCCAGTAATGCCTTAAAAGTCAAAGTACAACCTTACTCATTTATTTTATATAGAAACCTAATCAAAACATTGTTTCGATTTACGTCATTTGGATTTAGGTCGATCAGCAACGGTGGCACTTTCTTTAAACAATAATAACTTAATTGTTTCTTCAATATTTTCCAATGAAACAAAAAACCTCAAACTCGACAAGACTATCTACCAATCCCGTGTAAAATCTCAACCCCGTCATCCCAATATTCCTATCACAAAAAAAAAATATACTCTCCGAACAAATGTCGAAAGTAACGACAGTCGATTACTATGGCAGCCGTTTTTACAAGAAAAGGCGGAGACCATGATTTTTTATTCTCCATAGACGGTACCTGAGAAAACACGAGGGTGGAGAGGCACGAAAGGGTTAACGATTTTTTTCTTTCTAGGTTCGCAGCAATGCTGTATTGTTCTCCTCATTGTAGGTGCAATATCGAAACTATGATTGGACGCAGAGACCATAAGGGTCAATTTTTCAATCCCAGCACAAGCCAGTATCACTGGACAAGTGCTTACGACCGAAGGTGAAAGTTTATTTCTCCCTTCAGTTGTTTCGGCCGTACTGTGTACATGTTTTTTTTTTGCGAGCCAAACACTTCTTCAACCCTTTTTTTTCAACCCCTTCACTTAATCCCCTGGAGCATTGAGTCTCTCTCTCTCTCTCTCTCTCTCTCTCTCTCTCTCTCTCTCGGACGACCCTCAATTTTTTTATCGTCATCGCGGCTCGTGAGCTCGCCACGGCTAAGCGGATTAAAAATTGGGGGAAAACAAAGACAACGACGGAAGGAAAACGAAGAGTGCGGCGAGATTATGTTTCGGTGAGTAAAGACACGGTTAGGAGGGGGGCGGGGGGAGTCAAGGGTCGCCATGAGGCGACCGGTTGTATAGGCAAAATATGCCTACCGTTTATGCGCGCCTACGAAGTTTAAGGGGAATTAAAAGTGCCAAAAGTTAACGGTACTTTTGCCTCAAAGTGTGCGGAGTGAGTGGTTTTTTTGTCTCTCTCGCAGCCAAACGATAAAAAGCGCTTGTCGCGATTTCTCATTAGTGTATTATTTTAGGGAATTCATTTTGATTCAGCGAATAATATTTTTACCGATCGCATACAAGCGATTTTTATGCTCACGATAAATTATACTCAATCGTATTGGGATCGATATTGAATTTTGATGGCGATAAAAGTTTTACTGTGAAAATGTTTCAGTAGCCCTCGTTGAGTAGTATTACTCAATTGAATTATGATTTTATTGATATTGAATTTTCATCGTAATACTATTGATATGAAAATCATTTTACGATTTTATCGATGTTAAGTTGCAATATTTGATGTTTCATAATTTGATATAAAAGATGTATTACGATTTGGTCGATATTAAATTTTGAGCGTAACTACTACTGATATCACTATTGATGTCACAATCATATTAAGATTTTATGGATATGAAATTTTGATCGTAATACGATTGATATCAGAATGATATTGCGATTTCATCGATATCAAATTTTGATTGTATGACGAATGATATCAAAATCGTATTATGATTTTATCTATATGAAATTTTTATATTTGATATTTAATAATTTGATATCAATATCGTTGTACGATTTTATCGATATGAAATTTTAATCGTGATACGATTTTATCAATATCAAATTTTGAATGTAATACGATTTTATCGATACCACATTTTGATCGTAATACGATTTTATCGATCTCAAATTTTAATCGTAATACGATTGATATCAAAATCCTATTAAGATTTCATCGACATCAAATTTTAATAGTTATATTTAATAATTTGCTATAAAAATCCTATTACCATTTTATCGATATCTAATTTTGATCGTAATACGATTAATGCCAAAATCATATTACGATTCCATCGATATCGAATTTTGATATTAAATTTTAAGATTTTATATTTATTAATCTACTATCAAAATCGTATTACGATTTTATCGATATCAAATTTTGACCGTAATACGATTAATATCAAAATCGTATTAAGATTTCATCGATATCAAATTTTAATAGTTATATTTAATAATTTGCTATAAAAATCCTATTACCATTTTATCGATATCTAATTTTGATTGTAATAAGTTTGATGTCAAAATCATATTACGATTCTATCGATATCAAATTTTGATATTAAATTTTAAGATTTTATATTTATTAATTTACTATTAAAATAGTGTTACGATTTTATCGACATCAAATTTTAATATCAAACGTTAATATTTTTTATTTCATAATTTGAGATCGAAATCGTACTACGATTTTATCGATATCAAATTTTTACCGTAGTACGAGTGACATCAAAAAATAGATTTCGGTTCTATCGTTATCAAATTTTTATATTAAATATTAAGATTTAATATTTCATAATTTTCTATAAAAATTGTATGAAGGCCACTCTAGGATTTTCAAGAAATCGATTTTTTTTTGTTAAAAATGTACCTTAGTACCTACAAAATTATATTCCAAAAGATTATGGGTGTGAAAAATCTCTAAGTACTCGATTTTCGAATTCCAGCGCAACCCCTCTTGATTCATGTTGTGACATTCTACTAACTTTAAACGCGTTTATCTCAAAACTACGTTTTTCAAGTCGGCCGGACTCATAACTCAAACAAATTTCAACCGATTCACTTGAAATTTTAACTGTATATTTAGAATTACATTTTCTGAGGCACTACGTAGTATTTTTTTTATTATATTGCATAGTTCCTTTTTTATAAACAATTTTCTGACGATTTTCTCATGGTATTTTATACTTTTTGTTTTAGAAATGCGCAATTTCGACAAAAAACAATATTTCAAAAAAATCCTACGTACTTTTATAGCGATTCTAATATATAATCGAAAAAACTTTAGTGTCTCATCATAAGTCAAAAATTATAGGAGCTGTTGGTCCGGTCGTTGACCTGCCAGAAATAAAGGCGTCATCGGAAAAATGCTGCACAGTCGTCATTTTGGCATGTATTGCTGTAAAAAAATAATTTTCTATAGTCAATTACGTGTATAATAAAACCCCTATTTTGCAATTCTAATTTATTTTATGATTTGGCTAAAAGAAATCACAAAATATGCGCTTTTTCTTGGCCTTACAGTGGCCTAAGGCCTTAAAACTTTATCGATATGATATTTTAATCGAAAGGTGATTGATATCAAAATCATATTACTATTTTATCGATATGAAATTTCATTAATAAATTGTAATCTTTTATATTTGATAATTTCAGATCAAACTCGTATTACGATTCTATCGATACCGAATTTTGATCGTAATACGATTGATATAAAAATCGTATTACAATTTTATCGATATCAAATTTTCTTATGTATATTTCAATGATTTGATATTAAAATCGTATTACTACTCACCGATGGCTACTACCTCGATTGTTACTCATAAAAAATTGTCAAAAAATAAACAAATGCTAAAAATGCTCTATTTTACCTCAATACCACATTTTACCTTTTTTTTTTTGGCCCCCTCGATGTAAAAATCCCAAGTGCCGGAAAAATCGTTTGAATCATCGAACGCATTTTTCGCAACGATCGTATATCAAATTTTCCAAAAATCTCGTTCACTCGCCCCCTCGAGCGCTCCAGTTTAAATATACCGTCATAATTTCGGAGGGCTATTGTCGCGAGGACGAGGGCCGCGATTGCAGCGAGTGCGACAATTTTTAGTTACGTGAACAAAGAAGGGAAGAAGAAAAAAAAAGTGCCCTGGTTTTGACCATCGGTCGTATTTTATAAAATGCTTCGTGTTCGAATGCTGAAAAATTCAACGTTCATGAAAAATTTCGAGTACGAGATGGCACCCAAATAAAAAGATGGTGTAATAAGAAAAAATTCGTGGCAATAAATATAAAAATCGATAAAGTTTTGTTTTCTTCATTATATTTGGGTTCGAGAGCATGGAGCCTTAAAAATCGTAATTTTTGTCAAGAATTATGAGGCCTCTCTCTCTCTCTCTCTCTCTCTCTCTCTCTCTCTCTCTCTCTCTCTTTCTCACTCGCTTACTCTCTTGTGGTACCGTTGCTCCAGTTTTGGTTTTTCATTTTTCCGCACCATTTTTACGGCGTTTCTCTTTTTCGTCTATAAAATTTGGCCAGATTGTGCGGCGAAAGTGGACGAAGATGAGAAGCGGGAGACCCTTAGGACCTTTCCGGTGGGCCTCATGGCCGAATTACAGGTAGTCCGTAATATCCGGACTTTTCATTCTATATGCGTTATATATATATACACACTATAAACAGTTACGCAATACGGTAATGCATTTTTTTTTCTCGAACGGGACAATGGCATTACGAGGGGCTGATCCCGTTCTAATTGGACTAATTGACCTCTGAGTACAACACATGGATTTCCATTTTTATTGTTTACAAATTTGCCACAATTTTTCTTAAATGTCATATTCTATTATTATTATCATTATTGATATTATTATCTTAATCATCATCATTGTTAATATGATCATCAGTATTATTTATATTGTACAAGCGACTATAATGAAAAATAATAAGTCATCATCATCATCCTCATAACTATTTTATTATTATGTTTTAACTACACTGACAGAAAAATTCTTTTGATCTTAACTAGATGCGTCTATTTGATTTTTTTTATTTGAATTAACTAGATTTTTCGTGAAATCAAATTTTTCTTATTGCATTTCATTATTAAAATTATTTATTCTAAATATATTTATTTATTCAAATTAAGATCTATTTAATATCGTCTAATAACTAAATATTTTTTTTATTTCTAATAAATCTGTGATTTTGTTACTTCTGGTAGTATAGGACAAAAGAGACAGATGGAAAAATGGTACACGATTCAGTCTCTCAAAAATCTCATGGCTTTGTTTTCATTAGAAGACCGTTGTAACATTCTGCAGTTGAGGAAAAGTGTTAGTCTTTTTTTTCTCCAAATAACAGCCTCGTTAGTGAAAAAAGAAAAATAATTTAACTTTTTTTCACCGCACTTTTATGTCATCAACCTATATTTCTTTCTCGTATTCGTGCGATATATCGTGTTTTATCTTTATTTATTTATTTTTAATATATTTAATATTTAAAAACAATAGCTTGAACAAAGAAAAAAAAAATTTAACAAATAGGGTCGTAATAGGTCGTGAGACAAGGAAAAAACCTATTTGATTTAAATAGACCCTATTTAAATTAAATATCGTGGCCAAGCGGTCCCCCATCCAAGTATTGGTCCCGGCTGCTCAACGCCAACTTACAATTATTATTTCATCAGAACGCTTGTTTAAAAAAAAAAACATGAAGTGTTTTTTAAAGTTACGCGCCAATTAAGTCGAAAGATTAATTAGGGCTGAGGAATGTGACGAATGTGACGAGCGGGAAAAAAGTGATTGGAGAAGAAAAAAACAAATAAGGAGAAAAAAAAAGAATAAAAATTGAGATCGATATTTTTCGTCACGCAAAACGGGAAAGAAAAACTGTGCGGTGCCGTGAAAATTTGATTCTTGCGTATACCTTTATATATATATATATATATGTACCTGGAAATTTTAGCAAATTTTTAATTTACGATGTCTACGTTTTGTGCTCTACTTAAAACGACTCGATTGACCGCTTTACTATAGAACATAATTGTTCCTAATGAAATTTCGACCAGCGGTGAGGGCACTTTTTCTCTTATACCTGCGGCGCTCGTTTTACGCGTCATGGACATCGATGTATACTTGCCCTCGTTGCGCGTAAGCCTCATTATATATATATATATATATATATATATATATATATATACATACATATATATATACAGTGCTGGCGAAAAAAAAACAGCAAAAATGTGAAAGAAAAATATTTTGCTCCGCTTTTCGACCGGCGGTAAAAATAAAAGCATCTTTCGAAAAATCATAAAAATATAAAAACACACTTTTGCCCTAAGCGCGTATTTCTTTGCGGAACTTATGAGGGTGCGCGCCCTGTGTGCGTGCCCTGAATTTGCGTGTCTGGTGGTGCAACAAAATGAGACCCGTGGACTCGTTTTTCAACCTAAAAGATCGTAAAAACGTTTAAAATGGAGCAAAAATCTTCGTAAAATATACGCAGGCTGCTCCGTGTATTTTCTTCCGATCGCAACTCGGGACAATTTTTCTACACGTTTTTATTTTTACGATGTACTGGAATATTTTCGGTGCTTTTCAATTCAAAATACATAGACGTGTACATAGAAGGAAAGATGTGAAAAGAGAAAACGAAATATATACCAAGAAAAATTATATAAAATTATTTTTCTTAAAAAATAATAATTATAAAATAATTATATAAAATATATATAATAATAATGATAATAATTTTCTTCAATTTCTCTCTAAAAGTACGATTTTTGTGTTTAATATTTATCTAATATTTAAAAATGTGCGCGAGTATGTTTAAAATGTTAAAATTCAACATTTCAATGTTTCGAATGTTCGAATAAATGTTTTCGTTGCCTTGCAATTAGAAATACAAAGCCGTGTGCATAGAAAGAAAAATGTGAAAAGCGAAAAAGAAATATACATAAAGAAAAATTATATAAAATAATTTGTCTTCAAAAATAATTATATAAAGTATATTTAATAATAACCTTTTTTGTCAATTTCCTTCTAAAAGTACGATTTTTGGATCTAATATTTCGCCAATATTTCAAAACATGCTCGAATATGTTCAAAATATTAAAATTGAATATTTTAATGTTTCAAATGCTTAAATAAATGTTAATGTTTCAAATATAAAAATTTAATCTGCACGAGTATGTTTAAAATATTTAAAATTAAATATTTAAAAACATGCACTTTGCACAAAGCAGAATTATTTTCTTTTTTCATTGCTTATTTTCTAAACTCAAGGAATCCCGACTTTTCGAGCTCTTTGGCCCTTTGGCTGGCATCAATTTCCGTTTAAGGGTCTCGAAATGTTCCGAAAAAAAAATATGAAATCTACACTAGCGCTTGGTTCTTCATTTACCATGAGATTAAAAAAGACAAGACGACATCTCGTAATGCGAATTTGTATGTCGAAATAATGACGTATAATTTCGCCTCGTTGCTCGGTCCTGATGCAGCAGCAGGAAGAGAGACTCGTCCTTGTAGCCAGAGAGAGAGAGAGAGAGAGCCAGCGAGAGAGCCAGCCAGAGAGAGAGAAAGCTACAGAGAGAAAAAGACAACGAGAGAGAGAGAGAGAGAGAGAGAGAGAGAGAGAGAGAGAGAAAGAGAGATCACCAGGGATGCTGGACCGAAGGCAAGATGGGGGAAGTTCGGATTCGTCTGTACCTCGTCTGGGCGTGTTCATCGAGGTTGACGACCAAGCGGAATGGTTCCCATCGTTTAACTGGCCAATCCTGTGCGGCTGGTAACCCCTGTAGGAACCATCCTTGTCTTCTCCCTGTCCCCACTCTCGAAACAACCGTGACGAAGGGTAGTCGTATAAATCCCTGGCGTTTAGTCCTTCCAGGCTCACTCGGAACTCGAACTACGCTGTCTGCGCACGTTCTCGGCAATTCTATAACCCTCGTAGTTACACCTTCCTAGCACTAACAGCTCCGAAAATCCTTCGTTGATTTACGTGAAAAAGTGTCGCGGAGGAGGCAAAAAAAAAAAGACAAAAGTGAACGGTCAAAGTGCAAAGTGTTACGTCGAATTTTTCGTTTATCGCCATTTGTGATTGGAGGATTGAACGATTCGGAATAGATAGGGCAAGATAAAAGGATGCAGGGCTATCAGAGAAATTACAAGGAGCAGCCAAGGGAGGACGAGACGATAGTGGTGGATATGGTGCCGCCTCAGTATCAACTGAGCCCACCACACAGTCCACAGCCCGGAAGTATGCCAAAGACACCCGAAAAAGGTACGAATCAACATTCAATTATGTTATTTTTTTTTTTTTCATTGAAAACCTAGACGACCCTTCGAGCTAAAAAACCATCCCCCTAAAGTTACCTGTGAATTTTTCGGTCCTTGAGCCTCAGTTGATTGTCCACCAATAACGCCATATCGCAGTCGATTTTTCGATCCAATAGCCTTCGAAAGATAAACAGGGCTGCAGCCCTATCTAAAACGATAGAGTCCTTTTTTTGGAGCTAGAAAGCTAGGGGTTGTTGCGTTTTAGTGATTAGAGGAAAGTAAAGGGATGTTGGGTTTTGGTGATTAGATGAAAGTCAGGAGATGTTGGGTTTGTTAAAGGATGTTTTGGTGATCTGGGGGAAGTTGAGGTAGGGTTTTGGTGATCGTTCAAGTGGGCCATTTTGGGCACAGGTCAATATTTTGTCACAGCTGATGATGCCAATAAGTAAATATACGTGTACAGTTGATCGTAATCCTTCCGAGAAATTTTTCGGAACGCCCGCAAACGTTTAATGATCCTGGTCCCAATTTTATTGCGGCAATGAACGTACTCCTATGTACGCGTCAATCGACCATTTCATTTTCTTCACGCTCAACTTATGGTCCCGTGCACGTTTTTTTCCGAGAATCTCCACGTTTTACGACATTTTTCAATAACAATATATTCCGGGGGTGTTGTTCGCGTCTTAGGGATGTTCTTTTCGCACCCCAGAAGAGGCTCCCAAAGACTTCGACTTTGTCAATTTGAAAATTATCCTCACATCGCGTGTAGATTTGTCGATGAAGCGAAACAAAAATTGGGCAATTTTCGTTCGGTAAGATTTCTAAGGGTTGCTCCGGTAGCTCCACCCCCTGTTCGGTGACTCGTTCCCCTCTCGTCAGTTTTAACGGTTCAGTCTGACAAATTTAACGGATCAAAGAAGATTTCCAAGTTTTGTGGGTGCGCGGTCAGTAAAAACGGAAGTGCAGGGTTTTGAGGGTTGGCGAGAGCGACCCAGGGGGTTGGTCTCTGTCGCGGTCATCGGTGGACCGCCGGCGTAGCTTTTCATACCCGACTTGAAAGATATCCCGACGAGAGGAGAAAACATTTGTCCCCGTCGTGTCTGTTTTCGACCAAACAATTCGTCACGGCTTTCCGAATAAACATCTCCCCTCCCCGTGAAAACATCCCTTCGCGAAAGCTCGGTGGAAAATGGATCGCGAGTATTTTCCAGCGCGAAAAAATTCCATGGCAAAAATTTCCTTTGGCTTTGGTTTTGAAAGAAATTTGTTCAAAAGAAAACTACCCCCGGACGATAAAAAGAAAACTTCCCCAAGAAAGGATAATTATTTAATTTTGTCGTTTTTTTTTTCGCTTCGTTTGCAGAATCTTCGCTGCCGATGGACCAGAACATAAGAAGGTACAGGACCGCATTCACGAGGGAACAACTGGCACGTCTTGAGAAAGAGTTCCATCGTGAAAATTACGTCAGTCGTCCGCGCAGATGCGAACTTGCAGCGCAGCTTCATCTTCCCGAATCTACCATCAAGGTGTGTACTCGTTCCGACCAAATTACAAATTGCCGAAAAATAAAAAAAAAATTAAAAAAAAAGAAGAATAATTATAACGAGAATGCGAAAAGAGCCAAGGTTCGGTTGTTGCCTTGGCGAGATAGCGAAGAAGAATCCACTTGGCGATGGGTCTCTCATTGCCAGATGTTTGTGAAGAGGCCCGACGATTTAATCGAAGCAATTAGCAGTTTTTTTTAGGGGGGGGGGGGTTTCGAACCATTCGAATCGTCACCGACGGATTTTTCTTTCTCTCTCACGATCCTTCGTTCTCTTCGTGTTTGCTCATCTCATGGTATATTTGATCAGCGATAATACATCTGTTCTTCTCACTGGCCCGCCCACCCATTCATCGCCGTCCCCTTTCGCAGCCGAGCAAACAAAGCCGGCGCTATGTCGGACATTTGTGATCCGCCGACTCCTGATGGAGTATCAAAAAAAGAAAAAAAAAAGATTCCAGCTTAGTTTGACCAAGGCGAAGAAGCTTCGCCGACACACGAGGTGTTAAACACCCTAATTAACAGCTTCTCTTTTTTGGGTTTTGCCGTTATTACGAAATCTCTGCCGGATTCCTTCAGCGTCTGTAATTGTCCAAATAGTAGAGAGAGAGAGAGATAGCTCGAGATGCGGAAGATCCTTCCTACTTCGTCTTCATTCAACCCAAAGACATCCCCAAGTTCCTCAAACCGACAACAAATCCCTGATATCGGTGGTTTCCACATTGAGCCTCCAAGCCTCCTGATACCAAAAGTGACAATTCAACTAAAAGTCCACGTTTCTTTCTGCTTCAGGTATGGTTCCAAAATCGTCGAATGAAGGACAAACGTCAGAGGATCGCGATGGCCTGGCCGTACGCGATGTACACGGATCCAGCATTAGCCGCGACTCTATTGGCAGCGGCAACGGCTGGTCTTCCACCTCCACCTTATCATCCAGCACCTGCTATGCCGCCAGCTCATTTGGCGCCCAACTATCCGGCAGCTGCAGCTGCGGCTTACTACGCCGCCCGTTACAGTCCCTATCCAACGGGGAATCCCGCAATGACGACAAGTCCATCACTGCACAGGCCTCATCCACAGCAATCGGCTTTTGCTCAGCATCATCATCCCCATCTCATCCAGGCGCATCATCCATTGCCGCCTCTTCATCTCGCTGGACTTGGTGTTCACGCTGGTAATGCCTACGTCAATCAAGCCTCAGCGCCTACTTATCGGCCTACCCTACTTCCGGAACTCAGCCCAGCGCACTCGGACGCCTCCAGCGATTGCGACTGCACCAACAACAACAACAGCATCAACAGCAATAACAACAACAACAACAACAACAACAACAATACCAACACCACGACGGTTGGACATCATCACAGCCATTCGCAATCGCGCGACAAGACCATTCTTAAGTTACCGATTGACTTGAATCTCGCGCCCACTCAAATCTCAACTATCCAGGGTGCCTTCGAGAGCAAAAACGCAAGTTCTTATCACACAGCTACAACGATATCAACGTCACCCAATACGAACATCAAGATCGAACCGCCCAAACTCTTCCAACCTTACAAAACCGACATCACCGAAAGGGCGTAAGGTGCGCACCCTTCTTTTACGGCAACTCACCAAAGATTACTCTTTCGTGTGATCACCGATGCGTCATCACGCTCTACTATCGATGCCAAATAACTTCTCTGTAAATAATCAAATTGTACATACGCGAAAAATGGATCGGGCTTGGGTTGCCTTGCATCAATGTCTCGAGCATCGTTTTTTTTTTTTTTCAATTTTTATTGTCGGATTGTGAGATCGCTGGACGACGCGACAGCATCCGTTGGATCTAGTGAACTTTTTTGGCGGTATATCGATTAAACCGACCAATCCCTTCAGCTAAACACATACAAACCTCTTTTAAAATTTTTCCTGCTGCTGCTTTTTTTACTCTGCCCATTTGGGGGAAAGGGGGTGCAAATTTTACGACGGATGGGCTCTCGACAAATTTTAATGAAGAAGGGAAAGAAAAAAGCTACTATGTATATTCGTGTGCGTGTGTAGGAGACGAAGAAAGAGAGAGAGAGAGAGAGAGAGAGAGAGAGAATTAGAGTCCGTCACATCTTGTACAGGTGTTAGAATTGTATTGCTTTTTTTTACCAGGACTCCATGTGTGTATATATATATATATATATATATATATATATATACGTAACGCACATGTTTTTGTGTGACATAAATATTATTGCCAATTTTCGGAATTCTTCGTGTACATATAGCAATCATTGCTCGTTGATTGTCGTGATTAGATCACATCGTCACGATGCTGCTGGGCCATATATATGTAAAATTTTAACTATATGGGCGTTAGTGGTCTGACTCATTTCTTATTACATACATACATATGTGTATATGTATACATATATATATATATCTGTAAATATATATATATTGAACTCAGGGACGAGAAAGGGAGACAAAATAAATATTGTACATAATAATAATAATACTATGCTTCTTTTTTACTTCGAACCATTAAATCCTCAATACCAAATGTCATGAAATATATATATATATATATATATAAAATACACAAATCAAAGTGCAAACTAAATGGCAATATGTTTTATTTTGTCCAGTGCAGTACATATATAAGAATGTTATAAGGTACACGATTAAATCAATTGTATCATTGAAGAAAAATCATGACAATTGAATACTTACGATTATAATAATTAAATTCGCAATCAAATAAATTGTAATATTGAAGAAAAATAATTATAAAACGGTCGAGACATACTTTTGCTTCCAGTATGATTTATTTCGACGATAATTCATTTCTCAATTCCGAAACAATGGAGTTTTCCAAAATATTCTTTTTTACTTGATCGTAGCGCGTACATGAAACACGAAAGTAAATAATCGAACAACCGATTTCTCAGTTTGGAACGTCGAATAAGAATTTGCGGCTTATTCGTATTAAATACAGACATACGAGTGTAAGATCTTAAGTGGCGAGAATTTTTATTAATATTTTTTTTGTAAATTTTTCAAAAATCGATGGGACAAAAAATTGAGTAATTCTCAAAAATAAGTTCCTTATTTCATGAAATAAAGAACTTATTTTCGGTCATTTGTATGCCAAGTGTCATACATTTTTTTCGAGTAATTCTCGAAGATCTTTGTAAAATTTACAAAAAAATAATAATTCTTGCCACTTAAGATCTTTTATTTATGAGATTATGGGGATTTTGGGCATGCAGTTTTTTTTTAAAGTGATAATTCGTTTATCAGCTTTCAGAAAAGTAGCAATTGAACGCCCAGAGGGGAGTAGTTTTTTTTACAACTATTTGTTTTTGGTAACAAGTCTGGAAACTTTGACATTTTTTTAAACCACCATAACTCGGAAACTGCAAACTTTCGACCTCTAGTTGATAGGGGTTAATTTGTTGCAAATTACCTCTAGTATAATCTCTTTCAAGGAATAGGTTGAATTTCCAATCACCCTGTATATATACACTACCGGCAAAAAGTTTCCGGATAAAAAGTCAAAAAAGTTCCGAAACGATTTTTTATACCATTTCGCCGATATTTGACATAAATGAATTTAATAAACGGCATTTTGAAGGGGAGGAATTCACCTTTATTCCGTTTTTTTAATTTAATTTTACAATTTTTTTCACGACTAGTACCCTTTTTCGAAAACGACCATTTTTTGCCTTTTTTTTCGTTCTTTTTCTGGTGGACCCTGTTTACAGACAAACATTTTTTTATGCATTTCTTTGAGCGGAATCATAAAGAGGGGAGCTCAAGCTTCAATTTTATTTTTTAAGCATCGTACGATTTTTTTTCTACAGATATTTTGATTAAAAAAAAGAGACAATTTGAAAAATAACGGGTAACGTGAAAACGACAAGGATTCAAAGAAAACCTCAAGATAGTAAAAAGTTGAATCGGTTTTCGTTGAGTTCGCGAGAATTTTTTCAGATTTTTTTTCGAAATTTTTTTTTTCACTTATTTTCGGTAAAAAAATCAGATGATTTAATTACCGTAACTCGATAAAAAAAAATGTCGAAAAAAATCTGAAATAATTCTATTTCGTTGAAAAGAGAAAAATAATTTTTTTTTCTCTCTTGAAATTTTACCACAAACCTCTTAGTTCTCGAGTTACGGTAATTAAATCATTTGATGTTTTACCGAAAACAGGTGAAAAAAATAATTTCGAAAAAAATCTGAAAAAATTCTCGCGAACTCAACGAACACCGATTCAACTTTTACTATCTTGAGGTTTTCCTTGAATCCTTGTCGTTTTCGCGTTACACGTTATTTTTAAAATTGTCTCTTTTTTTTTAAATCAAAATATCTTTAGAAAAAAAAATCGTACGAAGCTTTAAAAAAAGCAAAATTGAAGCTTGAGCTTCCCCCTTTATGATTCCGGTCAAAAAAATGCATAAAAAAAAATTCTCTATAAACGGGGTCCACCAGAAAAGGAAAAAAAGGCGAACAAATGGTCTTTTTCGAAACAGGGTACTAGTCGTAAAAAAAATAGTAAAAAAATTTCAAAAAAAACGGAATGAAGGTGAATTTATCCCCTTCAAAATTTATTAAATTAATTTATGTCAACTATCGGCGAAATGGCATAAAAATCGTTTCAGAATTTTTGAATTTTTGTCCAGAAACTTTTCGCCGGTACTGTGTATAGATATATATCGGCCAATTAACTTCACCGATCGACCAGAAGCGGCTTCCATCCCCAGTTACATCCTATCGAAGGGCGTTACACGGCGGCACAAAGTGGGGAACAAGATAATTCTGTATAAACGCTGGCCCCTTTAACCACCTCTCTGTCTCCGGAGATCTACATTCATGTGTGGGTGTGTGTGTGTGTGTGGGTGTGTGTGTGTGTGTGTGTGTGTGTGTGTGTGTGTGTGTGTGTGTGTGTGTGTGTGTGTGTGTGTGTGTGTGTGCGTGTGTGGGTGTGCGTGTGTGTATATATATGAGTGCATTTCATCTCCCCATTTATTTCTTACCCTCCATGTTGGTCTTCGAGCCACGCCATTTTCACAATACCAAATATCCCTACTGTGTCGCTCTTCCCTCTATGAACCACAGTAAATATATTTATTAGTATGTATATATATTTATGTATATATATATTGGAAAATTGTTATAAGGGGTGTTCAAGGGTAACTCGTAAAATCATAAAAATTTTCAAATATAAGTCGTAAAGTTCAAGCGATTTTCTCACTCCCCTTCTCTTTCACTCTTTTATTTTTCGCAGGTCCCTTCTCTCCATGGAGTTGTTTCGTTCTTCACCGAACCACCGAAGACGCTAATCTACCCTCATAAATATTAAATCACTCGGTTTTGTCGTGAAGCCGTAAAAAAATTATCGAAAAAATTGTCGAAGTATATATATATATATATATATATATATATATATATATATATATATATATATATATACACATATATATACTTCTACAATTTGTCTACATATATTGTTATAAATTATTATTGTATTATTATTAAATTATCGAGAATAATAATGACGTCACCAAATTAAACTGAATATTCGAAAAAATTGTAGTTGAAGAAAAAGAATAAAAATACATATGTATTTTCTTTTTCTTCAACTAAAATTTTCTCGATTATTTATTTTAATTTTTTTTTGTCATTCTCATTATTAATCTCGATAATTTTATAATAATATAATAATAATTTATAATAATATTAGTGAAAAAATTATTGAAAGAATTGTGGAAGTATATATATATACTTCTACAATTTTTCTACATATATTGTTATAAATTATTATTGTATTATTATTAAATTATCGAGAATAATAATGACGTCACCAATATTCAAATGAATATTCGAAAAAATTGTAGTTGAAGAAAAAGAATAAAAATACATATATATTTTCTTTTTCGTCAACTACAATTTTATCGATTATTTATTAAAAATTTTTTGTCATTCTCATTATTAATTTCGATAATTTTATATTAATATAATAATAATTTATAATAATATTATTTTAAAAATTGTCCAAAAAATTGTAGAAGTATATATATATATATATATATATATATATATATATACATTCTTTTTCTCTTTCTTCACCTACAATTTTTACGATTATTTATTTTTATTTTATTGTCATTCTCATTATGATGGTCGATAATTTTATAATAATTTTGCATATATTTATATACACAAGTCGATAGGGAAAGTTGACAAAAGCTTTTTCGCGATCCACTCGGTGAAAAACAAATATGTCTAACAATAAATACAATAAATATCTAACAAGCCATTAAAAGAGTTTTCCAAATTTCTTGCCTCGATCGTTCAAACGGAACCTCACTACGCGATGAAAATTAACCGTTGTCGTAAACTACGAAAAAATAATACAAAATAAAAAATAAAACAAAATAAAAAATAAAAACAGGAGCCAAGAGAATTTTCCCCATTGCCCTGCTTCGAGAAGGATAATTTTTTTTTCTAGAATTTTTTTTCTAGCACATCGTAGAGCAGAGGTGTGGTAACACAAGTGGCCTGGTTGTGGGATCAATCGGACGATTTGCATTCGAATTTAATTCTGCAAAATGAAAAAATATTGTTCGTATTTTCGTTATTTTTTTCTCAATTTTTTTTTGGTTTTTTTTTTTTTTTCGTTCTGTCAAATGGTACGATATAGAATTTCCGCAAAATGTTTGTTCTCCGGGTACGCGCATAAATGTGTGTGTAGGTGTTACGCCCGGAAAAAAGACACTTTTCGGAAATTCTTTCGACCACCACGAACCGTGAAAGTTGAAATTGTTCAACAGCGAAACGAAACTCGTATTTTCTCGAACTGGTTTTCTATACATCCTTCAATCTCGAATATACGTCTTCTTTTACATTTGGCCAAAAATTACACACACACACACACACACACACACACACACACACACACACACACACATATATATATATGAATATATGTTTGTGTCAGTCCACGTGTGGCGTGACTAAAATATTTCGGACACAATATTTTGGAGTTCACGGTTTCGGCACAGCGGGGTAAAACGTTTTTC
Organism: Ophion ventricosus; assembly: GCA_963932345.1. Classification (NCBI taxonomy): domain Eukaryota; kingdom Metazoa; phylum Arthropoda; class Insecta; order Hymenoptera; family Ichneumonidae; genus Ophion; species Ophion ventricosus. The sequence continues at coordinate 34,404,372 of OZ010711.1, read as the reverse complement.
TCGAGGCTCTCTTTCTCCCTTGCTCTTTTTCCCAACGTATCGAAACGAAGGAAGAGCGAGCACATTCGAATTCGTCGGGGTGCTCCCTCGTACCTTGTGTTCCGGTTCAAAAGCGGATGCGAAACAAATTGTTCTCTTCTTTTTTTTTTTTGGTTCTATTTTTTTTTCCTCTCACTTTTTGCGCGCTGCTATACGTCCAAAGGCACAAATTTTAAGACTCAATTAAGCGTTACGCGAGTTGTGCAAAAGTTACGGATGATGTTTTTTTTTTGTTTTAATTTTCCGCCACAATGACCGCCTTCACTTTAGCTTGTGATTCTTTCTATGAAGTTTAGTTTGATTTTTTTTCACAAAGAGAATATACACAAAAAAAAAACAGTTTGGAAAATTTGAACGAAGAAAAGTAAATTTGTATCTCGATAATGAATAATTTGAAATACGATAATGACGATAACAATGCAAATAATAATAGATATCGTAACGATAATAGTAGTAGTAGTAATTGATGATAATAATAATTATATTATTCGTAGTAATAGCAAAATAATAATAATAATAGAAAATTATCATTATTATTATTCAATTAAATTGTCTTAATAATAATAGTTATTTTACGTATCATGTATATGTCATCATTTTTTTTACTCGTCACAGAGAACGATTTTACATAAATAAAAACAACAATGAAATGGTAATACGAATACCAAAAATATAATAATTTTGAAACGTTAAATAAATAATATTGTAAAGATAATATAATCATAAAAATGATAATAATAACAGTAATAATTGAGTATAAAAGGTCAATAGTAAGAATAAAATAATAATAATAGCTATAACAGTAATAATTGAATGTAAAGGCCATTAGCAAAATCAAATAATAGTAATAATAACATTAATAACTGTTATTATCATCGAACAATAATTTTTTTAAATAAAAATAATTATAAAAATGATAAAAAACAAATTATAAAAATAACAATGATTATTAAAAAAAATATAAGTATAAAAAGTAAAAAGGTCAACAGTTAACATTTTTATCTTTAATAGTAATCATAAATCGTAATAATTAAATAATAATAAAGAAAAAACAATAAATAAATACAAATAAGTAATAATAAATAGTAATAGTAATAATAAATAGTAATAATAACACCAATAACTGTTATTATCATCGAAACAATAATTTTAAAAAATAATTATTATTATAAAAATTATAAAAAGCACATTATAAAAATAACAATAATTGTAAAAATTATAAAAAGCACATTACAAAAATAACAATAATTATAAAAATTATGAAAATCACATTACAAAAACAACAATAAATATAAAAAAATATAAACGCCATAACAATGATTATAATAAAATTTACTGTTATTATTATTTTAACAATAATTTTGAAAAATAATAGTCATTATCAAAATTATAAACACCATTACAATAATTATAACGATAATCATTATAACAATAATGATAACAATAATTATAACAATGAATTATAATAACAAGTAGTAACTCATATTATTATAAAAATAATGATAATAATTGAGTAAAAAAACGGTAATAATTGAAACTCTGTAAACTTGTGCAAAAAATATTAAGGGGGATGGAAAGGACTTTACCCCCTTGCCATTTCTCTCTTTCTCTCTTTCGGTCCGTGACTAAGTAAGATGGGGCACAATATTTGGGTGAAGGCGAGTCTGTGGCTAATTGAAAAGTCAAAACTCGAGGTATAGACGTCTGTGAGGACGGCGAGGGCCGCGGGGGCGATGAAAAGCTGCGCTGTTTTGTGTGTTTGGTGTCTTCTCCGCCTTCGCGTTAGTCGTGAAAGCGTGGAGGGGCGTTTTGTCCTCAGGATTATGTACTTTTGCTCTACGGGTGGGCCGAGGGGAGTCGAATTCTCGAAGAGAACAAGGCTCGCAGAGATCTTTCGGCACAGCCAAGTGCTGGGCTTTATGGACCCCCTGCGATCACATCGGAACAACAAGCGCCATTGTATTCTCGGTTCCTACTGCTTTTGGCTTCTTGTTTCTTCGTGGGACACCGTCCACGAGCTCCCGAGATCAGTCTCGTTGATTTGCGATGCTTGCGTGTGTTTAACGCGCACACACGGTACATCTTTCCTTCCACCGAGGCTGCGCCAGCCTGGCATTGCTGTGCTCCCTGTCAAAAATTCAATTTTTTTTTCTTTGTCAACGATTTTCGTCTTTTTTTTTAAACACGAAAATATTGGTCTCTCAATTTTCGTGTACATTGCAAAAAATTTAATTTGAATAGGATTTTAATCTTTTATAAAAAACATTAAGTAATATAGGTTCACATTAAAGGAATATAGGTTCATGGCATAAAAGTGCGGTGATAAAAAGTTAAATTATATTTTTGTTTTTTTTTTTTTACTAACAAGACTCTTATTTGGAATAAAAAAGAAAGGTATTGTCGTGCCTTTTATTAACAGGCGCGGCTATTTGTGTATAGAAAGATTAACCATTTTCCTCAACTGCAGAATGTTACAACAGTCTTCTAATGAAAACAAAGCGTTGTCGGGTTCTACCAAAAAAGCACTGCTAAAAAAGTACTGCTAAAGGCTCTACTGCTGAAACTGTACTGCTAAACGGGCTTTACTGCTAAAAGCTCCACTGCTAAAAGCTGTACTGCTAAATGGGCTACTGCTACTGCTAAAACTGGACTGCTAAAACTAGCTTCTGACAGAGGGCTCATATAAGTCCCACTGATGGAGGTTATACTGTACTTTTTGCGGTTTTTTGACGATTTTTTGGAATTTTTCTGAGAAAACTTACCTTGCTATCGGCGCCTAATTTTCCGACTAATTGGACTAATGACTAATTTTCATTCCATTTTCCCTTTGTTTTCAATATTCTAATAACTTTTAAATGATTTTCAATGATTTCCAATAAAACTTTTCGAAAACATACCCTTTTGCGTTTTAGCAGTTTCAATGATTTCCAATAAAACTTTTCAAAAACATACCCTTTTGCGTTTTAACAGTTGAGACTCTTCAGCAGTACTGCTTTTAGCACTAGAGTCTATTTAGCAGTCCAGTTTTAGCACTAGAGCCCATTTAGCCCTAGAGCTTTTAGCAGTACAATTTTAGCAGTAGAGTTTTTAGCAGTACAGTTTTAGCAGTAAAGCCCGTTTAGCAGTAGAATTTTTAACAGTTCTGTTTTAGCAGTAGAGCAGTAGAGCCAAACAAAGCCATGAGACTTTTGAGAGACTGAATCGTGTACCATTTTTCCATCTGTTTCTTTTCTCTTATACTACCAGATGAAACCAAATCACAGATTTATTAGGAATAAATCAAATATTTAGTTATTAGAGGATATTAAATAGATCTTCATTTGAATAAATAAATATATTTAAAATAAATAATTTTAATAATGGAATGCAATAGGAAAAATTTGATTTCACGAAAAATCTAGTTAAGTGAAATAAAAAAAATATTAAATAGACGCATCTAGTTAATATCAAAAGAATTTTTCTGTCAGTGTCATACAGAGGGTGTCCAATTGAAAGAACTTATAAAAATAATTCGAAAAGACGAGGTCGTACAAAAAAGTTTTTCGTACAAAAGTTGCATCCCTCGAAGAGGCACATTCTATGGAAGTAAATAGTTTTTTTTTTCTCAACGCTTTTTCGAGATATTCCAATATTTCCCATTTTTCAGATGGTGTCATACTGAATCTAATAGACTTTGATTTTTTTGTTTCAGACAAGCCGTTGCCGAGTTGTGATGAAGCTACAGCCCACCTATTTTTGAGGCGTTACGTTAAACTATAGTTTTTGTACTTAAAAATGAATAAAAATGAATTAAAATTTTTTTTTAATGTATTTCAAGACTTTATTTATCAAGCCCAACAACTTTTGCACATTTTGCCAAATTTCAAGAGAGAAGCAAAAATAACGAAAAAAAAAAATATATTTCTCCTTCACATACGAAGCTCTCCCAAGAATGACAAGAATAAATTATTCTTCAACTAATAACAATAATAATCATAATAAAGTATTAAAACTAAATATCATGATAAATCATGATAATAAAATATCCTCCAATCAATAATAATCATGACAATGATCCAAACAACAATAACAATAATAATAAAATATTCTACAAACAACAAATAATTTTCCTATTATACTCAAACTTGAGCCTCGACTTGAAATACTTAAAAATTAAAAGACCCACGTCAGTCTCTTCATCCCCCAAGAATTGTTTTTTCCCCCCAAAACCCAAACGAACTTCCTCCCCCGCCGGCTTTCATCACGTATAATTGCACAAACTTTGAAATATCTCGAGAATAGTCACGAGAACGAATTTGTATTTAGTCTGACAAATGGAAAAATACACTACCCCTTCTCGCGTGTGACTGATGATTGTCACATTTGGGGGTATGTCGACTGGTAAACTCCTATAGAACGAGGAAAAATCATCATCGGATCGTGTAAACTTCTTGCCGGTGCGGTGGAACGACTCGTCTCGCGGGAAGATGCCGAGAAAATTTTCTTGATGGACGTGCACAACCGGACACATTAGGGCAGTCGAAACGATGACCGGTCGTAAACAACACGCCTCTGGAGCTTTGCCGTTGCCTTATAATGGGAGCCAAATGCTGCATTACCATTTATTATATATATATATATATATATATTCATGGTGTAGTAGCGTTTTACTGGCAAAATATAAACGGCGAGTACAATGCATATAAAACCCTTAAGGTTATTGAAAATTTTACGATACCGCACGCCCGCCCGCCACGTTAACACATCGAGAGAGAGTTAGTAAGAGAGAGAGAGAAAGAGAGAGAGAGAGAAAAAGAGAGAGAGAGAGAGAGAGAGAGAGAGAGAGAGAGAGAGAGAGAGAGAGAGAGAGGGATAGTCAACCCTTTCCCTCTTGCAACTAAAAAAAAAAATATCTATATAAGCAGGGAAGAATGAAAATAAAAGGCACTTTTTTTTCTCGTTGATGCCACTCGGACTTTCTGCTCAACCCTTTTTTCTTCACAGGTCCGATGGAGACCGTAATACCGCCGCAAAAGATCGAGGGGGTGCTCGCTCACATAAACAAAAAAAATTCAGCTAGCCGCTCCACTTTTTGCCCCGTTTTTTTTTGGCCCGTTTTTTTTCCCGCTTCCGTACCGCTTCTCTTTCTTCTGGTTTTTTTTTGCATCTTTTTTTCTAACCGTAAGCTGAGGCCGTGACCGAGGCACCCTATGACCCAGAAAAAAAAATCCTCACGCGGATTTTCATAGAGGGAAGTTTTTCTTTTGGTTTTTACGGCGCTGTCTTTTTTTTCTTTTTTTTTTTTCAAGACTTATTTTTCCCTTTTTTGCAATGGTTTTTAGTCGCTGAAAAGTTTGACGGGGAAATGATGGGGTATTTTAGGGGTTGCGGGGGTGTGAGAGGGTTTTTTTTTGGCTTTGGCTTTGGAGACCCTTTTTTGGCGGATGATTTTTCCTGTCAAAATAAACGAAAGTTCGTTTGTCAAGACACTCGTGTGTAAAACTCTTTTTTTTTCCTTATTTTTACTCTTCGAGAAGAAGTTTTGAGAGAAACATTATTTTTTTTTTTTTTATAGTTTTGGTAAACATCGTTACGACGTGAAAAATGAATACTCGATTTGTTCGATCATCGACGATATTGAGTCGCGTTTCTTTGTTTTTTTTTCGCACGTTTTTTTTTTCTCGCGCGACGTCGAAACGTTTCCTTCCGATTTTTCTTTTCTCCCGCTCGACCACGCCGGACACGTACTTGTACATTTTTTGCTATTCGGGCACCCTGATCGGGGAATTTTTAAAAAAGTGAACCGTTTTTTTTTCTGCCCTCGAGGCCTGCCAAAAAATGCTCGACGACCGAGCACAAAAGGGGCAGCGGAGGTAAGATCGTAAATGATTTTAACTTCTGAACGCTCAACGGTTACGAAATTTTTACCGAAACTTTTTTACTGTCCAACTCGAAGTGCATATATATATATATATAAATACGTTTTTTCTTCATCTCTTTCCCTAACGTTTCTTGAATTTTTGTAGCGAATGTCGAGACCTGTAGCCTGGCATGAACCAGGAAAAAAAATTATTCACGTCTTAAAAAAGGAACAAAAAAATGACAGCGAAGTTTTTTTTTCGAAAAAAAATTACGCGTCGTGCAGGAGTAATAAATAAAACGAAAAATACCAATCAAGCTTGTAAGTTATTGACGTAAATGAATAAAAAAAAGCACGAAAGGACAATTTAACATAGCGTATATATATATATATATCGTTCTTCTATTTCTCTGAAGTTTTCTGAACTTTTGTACCAAATTTCGAAGACCTGTACCTTGAAACGGACGAGGAAAAAAATTAATCACGTAAAGAAGTCACTTGCAAAATTTGGCAAAGAGATTTTTTTCTACGAAAAGAAAAAACTTATCACGCATGAGTTGTAGAAAGAAAAAAATTGAAAGGTAGGAATTTTTGGTTCTGAGTTATTGAAGTAAATCAATATAAAATTATTTTTTATATAATATAAAAAATATAAAAATATAATAAAAAATCAGCACCACAGGAAAATGTAACATATCCTTTAATAAAAATTAACGGATCAATTAATCAGGCTTTGTTAACTCGTATAATTATTCAATTATTCAATTTAGCGTAGTTGAATTTTTCTCCTCGTGCATATTTTGTATTAGGAGTATGCATTAATTTTAAGGGATTTTTTTTTTTTGTAAAAATACGGCTTTATTGTGAAAGAAATGGTTACAAATTGATCATTCAAAATACTGTCCATCGCTAGCTACTACTTTTTCCCATCTTTCGGGTAATCGGGGATGATTTTTCATAAACGCTCAAACACGCAATTCTTAATTTCCAATCAAAATTTCCAATCAAAACCGATTTTCATGGATTCAACTTGAAGAATGGCCGATTTAAAAAATTTCCTGATATTTTGTCGTAAATGCCATACTTTTCGAGTTAAACCATCCTACTCATCAGAGTTCCGAGCGAAAATAGTAAAAAAACGTCTCAAAAGAAAATTCTGAAAAAATTCCAGGCGATCCAGTATAAACTTACGCAACTTTTTAAATCTTTGACATTTCCTCTTAAACCCTATAATTCTTGAGTTACGTTGCATTTTCCAAAATTTGTCTTTTCCAGCCAAAAAAGAAATAACTTTGCAAAAAAAAATCGTACGAAACTTTCTAAAAAACGAAAACGGAGCTTCTACTACACCTTTCAAGTTCATTATGGATACAAATGATTTTAAAAAAATTCTATAAGTTATGCGTCCAATTCTCGGAGGTTAATAAACTTATTCGTAATATATATATTTTTTTTACTGCGAAAACCATCCAATTTTGCGAACTGATATATATTTACATATATACAGTAGACATGAGCACGGAAAGAATGATATACAATTATTATCAGCTATCGCAAGAATACTACTGGTGCTTGGATCTTTTATGACGAATCAATTTAATACGGTGAGGGTATAAAGTTAATCTCCCGTTTGATCTGTTGTCCTATCTCTTTTCCGAGGGATAAATCGAAAGAGATTTTCCTCCGCATAAACACGAACGAGAAAACCCGTCGCGAATCATCCACCCATCGTTTTCTCTTGGTCCCTCTAGCTCTTCGGCTACTCTTTTTCCCTACGAGCTCTCCCCCCCCCCCTCTCTCTCTCTCTCTCTCTCTCTCTCTCTCTCTCTCTCTCTCTCTCTCTCTCTCCCCCTCGCTCCCTCTCTCTCTGTTCTGGCCCCAATCTGCCGGTGGGGCGAAAAGATTCACCCTCGTTTTATCACGTCTATATACGCGTATGGGCAATATCTGGTACATATGTAGGCGCTATTATACAGTAGTACATGTAATATATAATAAACTCGATGTCAATAAATAATAACCAGCTACGGAGTGTTCCAGTGTGGCCAATCGTAACATCTATTGATATCTATAGGAATATAATCACGCGACAATGTAACAGATAGAATTTGATCCCATCGACAATCGATGTACGTGCCCTCGTCGATCTGGAACGAATTTTATAATATTCCGATACAATTAATAATGGATGACACAAAACCCTGGGAATTAGCCTAGGATATCTTCGGTTATGGACGTGGGAAAGAAGATACTCGATACGAAATGTTGATTTGTCGCGGAAATATATATATATATATATATTTATTGTTTTTCGTATGAATAATGTGATTGTGGACAAACTGATATTTATTGTTGAAAATTATGAGTATTCAAGATTTTTATTTTTATTGCGAAACAAAAGCATCGCGATATTTTGATATTATTGTTATTTATTATTTTATTTGTTAATGCCTTATCTTGGTAATTGAAAAAAATAGATATAAAAATAACATTTTGTCTTGACGCGACTATTAAATATATGAAATAATTTTCATTTTTCACAAATACTTTATACTATTATGAAAAAATAAAAAAAAATTAATGGCGGAGATATAAGACGTCTAGTAGGACCCTCTTTCGAAAATCCTTGCCGATGATGGAATTTTTTTCTCTGTCAGGCATCGTCTGAAAAATAAAAAATAAACATTTTCTTATGACGAAATGTAATAGCTAAAGTATAGCATAGGAAAGATGAAAGAAAACAAAAATGTTTGTAAAAATAACAGCTGTTTGAAAAATAATCTGGCTTTTACAGAAATTTCGAGTTTTGAAAATTAATAAAAAATGAACACGGGATCCAATTTAAAAAATCCTGCGCTCCTTTCTAGATAATATTATAAAGAATATGTGGTAAAAATTTCATCAAGATCGGTTGAGTAGATCTCGAGATATTTTGTCCACCAGTTTGAAAAGGGCGTGCTATCAGACGAAATATATCTACGCCCTTCATTTTTTTTCAAAATTTGTTCATAAAACTATAATGTATTTGTGAAAAATAAAAATTATTCTACCAATTTAATAGTCGCGTGAGAAAAATAAATTATTATTATCCTTATTTTTCCGAGCGCCTAGGTGGTTTGACCCCTTGAAGTTAATTTTTTTTTAAGTCTTGGGACATTTCATTTTTATTATTAATTTATCATCAAAAAACTACAATTTATACATGAAAATAATTATTGAATTGGAAGTAATCGAATGAAAATTGAATTTTAGAATTTAATCGAAATGAAATTGAATATAATTATTGTTGTTATGAGTTATTGGTATTGAATTTTCTGTTTATTATTAAACTGTCATTTAAAGAAGCTTAAATTTAAAAAAAGTAATAACGTAGAAACGATTAGCATTATATTTTATGAACGTATTTTATTTTATGAGCATATTAATTTCTTTTGAAGCAAATTAGAGCATGATGATTATTATTTTTGAAGCATTGTGCTTCGTATGGAACACTCTTTTCATTGGAAGATTTTTTTTTATACAACTATTATTATTATTCATCAATTATTATTCGAAATTCATGAGAAATTAAAAAGAAAATGAATATATGTATTTTTGAAAAACATGATGTATTAGTTTAAAATAAATCGTGTGTTTTCGAGAGACGGGTGAAAAAAAAATCCTACAGAAATGTTCAAGCCGACTTTCGAAAAATCCAAATTATTCTTCAAAATGGGTAGAAATTCGATTTTTTCTTCGAACAGAAAAATTCCTTGTTAATTCGAGTAATTCGGTCGGAAATGGTGTATTCGAAGCGCGGCCTGAATTCACTCCACGACTAAACGATGGGGTGTGGTATGTACAAACTGCGAGAGTCAATTGTAACGAATCCCTACGACTATACTTTGCCCCGAGGAACGAGCGTAAGTGCTTTTATTCCGTTGTCGGGTCACGTCCATCGTATATCGATAAGCAGTAGTGACTACACACTATGGTCGGGCAATTATCCAGAAACCACCCCTTGTGAAATACTTGCTAGAACTGTACAGGGGGAGTGAAAATTAGTTATGGGAAATTTTCGCTCCGTTTCCTAATGTGCAAAATTTCCAATCTGATAAATCATTGAGAAACAAGTGCGAATCGATGAGGCCTTTATTTTTATAACAAGGATACTTTTGTCATCATTCGTCACACGTCAAACTTCGATATTTTCGAAAAATCGATATTGAACTAAGAAATTGGTTTTAACGAGAACGATGATTTTTTACCCTGTTTTTTATTAACTCGCTTTCTTGTCTTTCTTGTTTATTCGGTACAAATTTTGCGATCGATTTTAAACTAACTTCCGGCTGAGCTGGGGACTTGAAACTTTAAACATAGCTCAGAACTGGATGACAAATAAACAAACAGACAGACAAGATAAATATAAATACAAATATATATATATATATAATAATATAAATAATATAATATACAAATAGATATTGTATATATTTAAATAATATATACAATATTGAAGAATTTGCAACAGGTTTCATATGGAAGAATTAAGTGCGTAAGAGAGAGAGAGAGAAAAAGAGGAAAAAGATAAATAAAGAAATTAAATATAGTTTAGTGAAAGAGAAGAAGTAAAAATTAAAAAAAATGTATTATACCATGTTTTTAAAACGGACTAAAAAGTATAAAATAATTTCTCCTAGCCCCATACAGATTTATAACCCCATACCGATTCCTAACCTCATACAGATTGTCCTGAAAATTTGTGAATTGTTTAATAGCTATGAAAATACTTGTAAGATTTAAAAACGAAAAACGTGGGGCGCATGCAATAGATAATTGATGCATGAATATTTCACTCAAGTTACTAACAATTTTATTGCACTGCAAATGGTATGAACTGTTGTGTAGATTTTCTCAACGACAGCTACCCCCTACACTCCTTACTATTATCTATTGCATGGGTAGCACGTTTTTCGTTTTAAATCTTACAGGTATTTCCATAGCTATTGAAAATTCACAATCACAAATTTTCAGGACAATCTGTATGGGGCTAGAAGAATTTTTTTTATATACTTTTTAGTCCGTTTTAAAAATGTAGTATATTTTTTAAAAAATCTAGTTTTAATTGAAAAAAAATTAAGTAAAAATATAGCGATTCGAGTTTTTATCGACGATTCATATTCATATTCATATTTAATAATTTAAAATGCAAAGCAGTTTTCATCCATTCGATGGTCTGTGTGCTCTGTAAAATACAATTTTTCAAACTGTCAATAAATCTGAGGTCCATTACTGGAATATCAACCGGAAGTCCAGTGAAGATCAAGCTCTCAGCAGCTTAAAAAAATTCTAGTAGAAAAATCGCCCATGCGAATGACCAGATCCTTGTCTTTTCCAACCCCAACCTCATCAAGCCCTTATGATGCTCGCTCACCGTTCTTATTCAACACATCATACAGTTGTTGCGGTACGTAATGCGAGAGAGAGAGAGAGAGAGAGAGAGAGAGAGAGAGAGAGAAAGTGCTAGATCAGGGACGAAGGAAAACATCCCCTGTGTGTTGGTGCGCATCCAAAGAAGCGGCTCGTAGAAGGCTAATAAACCAGAATAAAACCATGAGAAGATTTACAGATTGGGTGCCGCGTCAAACGGAGTGTTGAGTGACCCGAAGGAGAAGTTGGAGCTTCCGGAACGGTTTCGAAGATGAAAAGTGGCCCTTTGTGGTTCAGGGACGCAGGCAATGGAGCAGTCGGAAAAACGTCATAGCCGCCACACATTCCTCTGTATTCCCTATTTTTCTCTGGCTTCGCCAACTTTGAAATCCGTTCCTGCAGAACGACGATTAAGTCGAGGTTACGGTCCCCATGGATCCGTTTGCCATTATGCGTGTATTTGCAGCGCAACGGAGACCTCTGTGTGGTGGTATCGTAAAACCGACGACTTCGGGAACATAAAAACATAAACACACGAACCCTCGTTGACAGAGAGAGAGAGAGAGAGAGAGAGAGAGAGAGAGAAAGAGACAAGTCTTCAGCTGTAAGATCGAGTGAGAGAGAATCATTTTCAAATTTACGACCCAAAACCAGGGAAAAATCAGCCTGGTGCAAATTTACATCAACCGATGTATCGGTTCCCGCATCATACCCGCACTTCACGAAGGTGAACGCCGTTGCGTCAAAAATTGAAAAATCATTCGTCCAAGATGGTTAACCGTTCCATTCTTCGCATCTTCCTTCAGGATCACTCAACGCCTTCATGCTCGTAGGTTAGGGGGCGCGGGACATGAAAAAAAAAGAAAACAAAACGTACAAGGACGTGTAGGGCGGTTTACCCCTGGCCAGAGTGCGGTAAATCCTCGCCACCCAACCAGAACCTCCCCCTCTCGTTCTTTCCACCCTTAACCTCGCAATTTATCATTCTTCATCATTCCATCTAGGCTGCTCGAGATCTTCCTCTTTCTGCTCCTATACTCGTCGAGACAGCTATGGCGAATTCTTTGCTTTTTGGGATTTCATCGGGAATGGGCGCAGAATTGTCAGGGAATTGTGAAAAAAAAAAAACAAACGGGAAGGCAATTTCCGAATTTGGAGCAACGATTTTGGTGGCTTCGACCTTCGTCGGTTTGGCGATGTTTTTTTTATTTATTTTTATTGGGAATTTCGTTGAGGTTTAAAATTAATTTAATTCTTGAAAAACTCGGGTTATCCACTAAATTTCTAGAATTTGTTTGGGTTTGTTTTCTTGGGTTTTCTATACGTGGACAGATTTTGACAAAATACTGAATTTTTCGAAAAATTCCCTTACTTTCTCGAAATCTTTTGGGTTTGTTTAGATTTGTTTGGTTGGATTTGGTTTTTATACGTGAACGGATTTTAAGAAACGATTTAATTTAAGGTATTGCTGGATGGATATTAAAAAATTACGAATATTCTTGAAAATTTGAGAATGATAGTTCTTGATAGAATAATATATCAAGATTATTAATCTCAAAATAAAATTATTTTATTCATGTATTATGAATAAAATAATTCATAATACATGAATTATTTTTAAATGTTTCACTAAATAATTTAGTAGTTATAAACATATGAATTTAACATGGTCGCTAATGGTTGCAAAAAGAATGGAACGAAATCGCCGTAAATTCGGAAAATATTATATCATCAAGATTTAGGATCGAGCGATTGATTATGCTAAGTTTCAAATAAATCGACTGAGTAATTGTCGAGAAATTAATTAAAGTAATGAGGAGTATCGCCTTTTTTTAAGGATTAATTACTAGCAGTCGTTGGAAAACTCAATACACGGAGAGAATTAAATGTTAAAAATTACCGTGCAGTAACAGTAACCAGATGACAACCCTGAAACTTCGCTTATTATTACTGAGTAAAACACGGATTTTCACGAAAATAAAATAAAATTTCTTCTTCAGATAGAAAATTTTACCGGATTTTCTAGTAAATTTTGATGTGTAACAAAATACGCAAAACTTAAATTTAAAAAATATATAATATCAGCGAAACTTTACTGTGCATTTTATTATTTTATGACTTTCAAAAATGTCTATAAAAAAGTATCGTCTTTATAACATTTATTTTAAGATTTATTATAAAATTTAATGAGTGTTATAGGAAAATGTATTGTGCTCTCGGTAAAAATTATCGTGCGCGCTGCCCTTCTTGTATAGTAAAATTTTAGCTACGTATTTGAAATTTTCTGTAACATGAGTTAAAAAAAACTTATCGCATACGAATTATTATGCTTTTCTCACTTGTCACCACATTGAAATATATCACGATAATTTTTACCGTGAAATTCACGACAAAAATTACTTTTTAATTCTCTCCGTGTATATATTGAATTTTTTGGGCAATTATTAATAATAATAGGATGATCTGACTGTGATAATTAAAATTAAAAATTGGGAAATTTTTTTGTTGGACAGTTGAAACAGTCGTACAGTCACTGACAAAACCTCAGTCAAGCACACGCCAATGTCGTCAAATTTGACTTCAATTATTATTAAAAGTGGAAAATTAATATTTCTAAGTGTTAATTTATTATTAAATTAGCTATTTGTAAGGCTGATAATGTACGACATAATCTAAACTTGTAAATCCATGATTCACCCATGTTGGACTAACTTTTGCCCGACGGTCCGTTCGCTAATACCTTAAAGAAAAAATCGGGAAATCCGTCAACTTTCACGAATTCTTTGTATTTCTTTTTCACTCGTGGACACATTTTTTTCAAAATATTGTATTTTTAGCAAAAGTCAGAAAATTTACTAGCGTTGTTTTCTACACGTGATCGTATTTATGGAAAAAAAAATAATTTTTAGAACTAATCGGGATATCCGCGACCATTCTCGAAATCCTTTGGATTTGTTTGGGTTTGTTTTCTATGGACAGATTTTTAAGAATACATTTTTTTTCTTTTCAGAATATCCTCCAGCTCTTCGAATTCGTTTGGGTTTTGATTGAATTTTTTTTTGCACACGGGGACCGGCTTTTTTCAAAATATTCTATTTTTAGGTTTTACTTTAAAGCAAAAAAGTTGGGCAATCCGCCAACTTTCTTGAATTCGTTTGGATTTCTTTAGGTTTATTTTCTCTACGTGGACAGATCACGCGGACGGCGCATTATTGAGCCACGTCTCAGCCGGGAAAGAAGTCCAAGAAAAAGTGCGAAATAAGGCGGAAAAAAAAGGGAGCATCGAAGCTCGCGAGAGTGGGCAATACAGTGGGCAGTACACGTGGAAGAAAAGGCAGATAAGAGAAAAGACGTGGTGAAATCGCGATTGTCCCGTGTATAAACCGACGACAGTACAGCTTAATTCCATCAAGCTTGGAAACCTGATTCATTATCCAATATCGGACATCGTAAATCCTTGAACGTAGCAAATAAATTATCGCGTGTCTCGTTTTTCTGTCCTCTACTTTATATATATATATATATATATATATATATATATATATAAAAATTGAAGGGGGTGAGCGAGGGTCGGGCTAAGGGATTGATACCACGTTAAATCACTATATATATAAAATAGAATGGCCCAAAACTTTTGCAGACGACTATATAGTTGCATGCAAAAGTGGTTGCAATGGAAAATGGCCCAAAAGTGCAATCGCCCATGCAAAGGTTTTGGAAATGGCTCAAAACTTTTGCATGCAACTGTATATATATATACAGTACTGCACAAAGAAAAGTACGCACAGTCGAAATTTCTTACCGCACTAAAATTTACATAGCGGACTCAAAAATAAAGGTAATTGAATTTCCCAAGTGGCATTTCAAAGAGGATGAGTTTACCTTTATGTTGCTTTTTTAGAAAATTCTCTACGATTTTTTTTCGCCCCGGTGTGCACTTTCGAACGTGGCCATTTTTCGGCTATTTTTTGGCCGTCAAAAACGAACTGCAAAGTTTGTGGAAAATTTTTTCCTCGGTTTTTTCCATGGGAAACTTAAAAAGAATATCAAAACTGACATTTTTATTTTTTACAAAGTCTCGTACGATTTTTGTTCGCCCTAGTATTGCATTTTTAGTGAAAAAAGACATGTTTCAGAAAAAAAAGGCGTCATCGAAGAACTATAGGGTTTCAAGGGAAATGTCAAGAGGGTAAAAAGTTGCATGGGTTCACACTGGAGCGGCTAGAATTTTTTTCAGAATTTTTCTTGGTCCTTTTTTTTACCATTTTTGGTTGGAACTTGATGAGTGGAGAGGCTCCACTTGGGAATTATGGGGTCTAGGACAATTAAGAAAGGAAATTTGTTTACATTCTCATTTTTAATTAACTACAATTTATTTGGATGTTTATTGATTTTTGAAAATTAAAATAAAAAAATGCAAATGAAAAAATTCTAAAAAAATTGTTGTTAATTAAAAATGAATATGTAAACAAATCTCCTTTCTCAATATATTGTCCTAGACCCCATAATTTCCAAGTCGAGCCTCTCCACTCATCAAAGCTTCAACCAAAAATGGTAAAAAGAAATGGCAAAAAAAAATTCTGAAAAAATTTTAGCCACTCCAGTGTGAATCCACGCAACTTTTTATCCTTTTGATATTTCCTCTGAAACCCTATAATTCTTCGATGACGCCTTTTTTTGCTGAAACATGGCTTTTTTAGCTAAAAATGCAATACTGGGGCGAAAAAAAATCGTACGAGAATTTATAAAAAAATAAAAATGTAGCTTTTGATATCGTTTTTAAGTTAACCATGGAAAAAACCGAGGAAAAAATGTTCTACAATCTTTGTAGATAATTTTCGACGGCCAAAAAATAGCCGAAAAATGGCTACGGTTAAAAGTGCGCACCGGGGCGAAAAAAAAATAGTAAAGAATTTTCTAAAAAAGCAACATAAAGGTAAACTCGTCCTCTTTGAAATGCCACTTGGGAAATTCAATTACCTTTATTTTTGAGTCTGCTATGTAAATTTTAGTGCGGTAAGAAATTTCGACTGTGCGTACTTTTTTTGTCCAGTATGTCATCCGAGATGACCCGCGCCCACACTGGTGTTTCAGGGGTTACGTGGGTTTCGAAGCAAAAAAAAAGCATATTTTCCCTATTTTTTTTAAATATAATATACAAATTATTTTATTCAAAATCTTAAGCACAAAAAGAGCAACATTTCAACAATTCTAATAAAAATATTGTTCGATTAGTAATTTTAATGTTTAATTGTTATTTTGATTACTCTAATCCTCGCCTCTTGAAAGATAACGATCAAATGACGAAAACTCGTATTGTTCAGTTTCCCTGCGCCCTTCGAAATCACGGTGCAATTGATTGTTCATATATACACTGTTACTATTATTATTATTATCATCATTAATATAATTCATTAAAACATTAATTACCACTAGATAACGTTGACACAACGAAAAATCGTATTCTCCTCAGATTCCCTGTGCCAGCGTTGGGCATAAACAAAATTACAATGTAATTAAATTATTAATTTGGGTTACAAAGTAATTAAATTATTTAGTAATCTCATTGAATTGTATTTCGTTACATTAAAATTGTAATTACTCAGGCTATATTATGAAATTTGTTATAGTGTATTTGATTACAAAGTAATCTAATTAGAATGT